>APFE030101468.1:0-21693 GCA_000404065.3 Pinus taeda
TCATCATCTGATATATCAGTCACTTGAACATCTTTTGCTTCAGCCTCCATGTGCTCTACCTGTTTATGGATGGAAATATCCTGTAATGTAATTTTCTTCTTTTTATACCATAGCTTCAGGAATTTCTTCTGCACATTAATATTGATAGTACCCACGGATTCCATCCAAGTATATCCCAAAACAACATCCATATTATCCATCTCTGAGGCATAAAAATCACCATGTAACACATATTTATCCATAGAAATCTTCAAATCCTTGTACACTTGAACATCCTCCTTATCAACCTGTGTATGTTCAATTTGTTTTGCTGGGACTTGCAATTTCTTTGCCAAGTTGACATTTATAAGATTTTGTTTGCAACTCGGATTGATAGACACAATGATTTTATTTTCTCCTTCTGAATCAATCCATGAACCTGCAATACCGAGATACCAGCCAAAAATAACCCTTTTGGTTCCTTGGTTTCCTTATTTCCTATAAAAATAACAGCTTTGCTAGGCTGTGTGTCTGTCTGTGTGTTCTTATCCACAAGATTTGATTTACAGTCAAAGCACTCTATAAGAGCTTTGGCAAATTGGGCCCAACTCGCAAAAGGTCCATTGCGACGTTGATGCCATTCCACCCATTGCCATCGTTCATTGTCCAAGTACTGGGTCCCCTCCCTAAGCTTAGTCCAATCATCTAGGATATGATTCAATCTGAAATATTGCTCCATTTGTGCTAGCCATGTTGACGTGTGAGAACCGTCAAATTTATACAAGTCCCTCGAATTCCGATCTAGGCTTGCCATTACAAAAATATTGGTGAAAAATTGAAATGGTCATAGATCCGTCAATATTGCTCAGAATCTCTATTATAACCTGTTTTTAGAAATAGAATAACCACTCTGCATCTACCCATGTGGTAGAAATCTTGATCCAGGCACTTGAAATTTCAGATCTGCGCTGCTACTCTCTCGCCCTCACCCAAAATTTCTGCAAAAAGAGCTAATTTTAAGTCAACGATATCTCCCTCATCCGGACTCCGATTCGCCTGATTTTTTTTTTGAAATTGGGTGTTTTTCACAAAGATTCTAGATCTGCAATTAGATCTTCCAGATCTTGCACCAGGATGTCTAGATCTGCGCCGCAAATTCGCTGCCCCGAAAAATTGTCTCCAACCCCACTGATTTTTAAATCAGTGATATCTCCTTCATCCGGACTCCGATTCAATCGATTTTTTTTTTGAAATCAACTATTTTTGCACAAGGAATACATATCTGCAATTAGATTCTACAGATCTAGTCTGCAAATTCGCCACCCAAAAAATCCCTGCAAAAATGAAAAAAAATTCTCCACGGTTTGCCCAAGAAAGTGCTCTGATACCACTTGTTGTATATCTGATCCAAGATATTATAGATCTGATAAGAAAGTATAGTATAATGCAAATAAACCCAAGAAATAGATAGAAATGCTTTATTGATCAAACCCTTGAGGTAGGGCAACACCATACATTCACTCGTTAAGGAAGGAGAATACTCCACAAGCCATATGCCTGTTCATACAAGACTATTTCTCTTCATCTTCATGTGGAGTCTCTAGCCTCTATATAGGCCTCATACATACAATACCATGCGTCAATACCATGGTTTACTCTTACCATCAACTAATACCATGGGCCCCTTACATTATGATTAACTACTTGTGGTCCCTTACATGATATGAGTTAACCACCTTATTTATTACTATGGCCCATCCCATTATTATATTATTACCTTGGGTACCTCCCTCGGTACCCCATATTACCCCCCCTAGGTACATAACATACCACAGTCCGCCTACTCGGATCGTATTCCTTTCCTTCTTCCTTAATTCCTCCATACCCACGTTGTCTCCATCCTTCGTTCCCCGAAAGCTCCTGATTGCCCTTTGTTTTAGTGGCTCCTCTTCTTCCCCGTTTAGCCCATGGCTAAGGGAAATTGTTCTCATCAGAACCGAACAATTCCACCTCCTTTTCACTATCGTCAGATACCATAACTGTGTCTCTGGCGTCCTGCTCCAATTCTTTTCCTTTATCCTTGACCCTCCACTTATTATCCCATTCAGTAGTTGCGATCTCCCTGCTTTTCCGTCGCTTGCTGGTTTCCATCCTGTCCTTCATCTCACCTCTGATCTCCTCACCCTGTTTTTCTCTTCCTTTTGGACTTGTTCTCCTCGCTGATCTCCTCTTCACGCTGAATCTTCGAGCCACCCTGCTCTTCTGGTATTTATTAAGCCATTCGCCTTTGTGCGCCTTCCTTCTCCACCACTCCCTTGTGATGCGGGCGTAATCCTCCTGCCAGCTGTTCCTCCGATCACCATCCCTGTCCTGTCATTCCTTACTTGAGCATGCAGACTTGCTGTTTCCATCTGACAGACCGTCCCAATCGCCTCTCGTCCTCCCTTTTCCCCTGACTCTCCACCTTGAAATGTGAATCCTCTTAATGTCCTGGCTGCTTCGTGCCATCATTACCTAATCTTCTCCTGTAATGGGTATTATTCCCACCCGCTTGTACCTCTGCCCTTCGCCCGCCATCCAGTTCTCCCCGATCAGGGGTCTCTTGTACTCATTCATGTTGGTTCGTGGCTGTCTCATGGTCTTGATTTGTTATAATGACCAGCTCCTTGCACTTTGGTTTCTCCATTTCATTCTGCCAATTGTTGTCAACCTTCCCTAACGGATCATTACTCCCCCAGTTGGCAAGGAAGTCTGCCGCCCTGTTTCCTTTCCTCCGGATGTGGTTGATTATCATGTAATCAAAACTCTTGAGGATTTATCCTATGTCTTGTACTATCCCGACCGTTCTCCAGCTGCTCACTATCTGCTCCTAGTTTTTTCCATTATTAAGTTTTCGGATCATCTCTATAACCAACTGCGAATCCCCTTCTAACTCTAGGTTCCTGTAGCCATTCCTCACTGCTATCCTTAATCCCTGATGAACTGCCCAAAGTTCAGCTTCGTTGTTTTTCATTTCTCCTCCCCACTTTGCGTAAATCCATCTGATGTTTCCCTCATTGTCCCTGAAGATTCCCCCAAAACCTGCATTGCCTGGGTTCCCTTTGGAGGCCCCATCGAAATTCAATTTTATGAAGTTCTCTTTAGGGTAATTGAATTGTTCAAGACTTCTAGCCTGTTTATTCTGCCTAATCTCTTTTCTGGGGTGAACCATTTCATACTTCATATTCAGCTTTGCCAAAATTTGTCCCTCCTCCTGATTCGTTTTCCACTCCTCTTCATTCCAATCCTCCGCTAGGATTGTTTCCTTAACAGCCCTTAGGACACCCTTCCACGTTTCTTCTGGTTCTATATGTTTCCCAAGGAAAATTCTTCGGTTTCGTTCTTTTCAAAGGAACCAAATCGTGAATCCCATTGTCAAGTCCCATGCCCTTTTAATTACTTTGCAGTTGAATTTTTCCTTATTCCATAGGAAAATGTTTCTTTTTATATCTCTGGGGTCTCTTCTTTCCTTACCATAGAGCTTTCTTGTCTCGTTCCACATTTTCTCTGCATACCAACAATTGTTCAGGATATGGTTCTGGGTCTTGTTCCCCTTGTTGCATAGACTGCATTTCGAAGGGCCAAGAAGGCCCCCCTTTTGTATATTATCCCAAGTCAATATCCTTTCCTTGCCTACCAGCCACACAAATAAGGCAATCTTAGGCCACCATTTACCTTCCCATATGGTTTTCCATTCTGTGTTTATCTCCATCCTTTCCTGAACTCCGGTCAGATAATATGCTTCCTTAAGCGTGAAGGACCCTTTCGTGGATTTCCCCCACCTCAGAATATCTTCCCCATTCCTAACTTTTATCTTCCTTGATTCCACTTCTTTCTCATATTCTTTTTGCTGATCCTCGGTGATTTTTTCTATCCATTCTTTTGGCTTTCACCATTTCCTCCATATACCTTCTGACTCTCCCTCTCTCCAATAATCTTCAACATATCTACTTCCCTCCCTGAGTGCTTTTTGTTGTATGTTCTGGAGAGTTGGTATATTGACTAGTCTGTCTCTCTTCTGCCACCCTTCTTCCCAAAACCTAGCATTTCTTCTTCCTCTTATTTCCCAGAACGCATGAATGTTGATTATACTCCTATTCTGACTTGCCAGGTTCCAAATTGAAGATCCTTTTGGTGTCTCTTCCACCCTTAGGATCTCTTCCGTAGTTCTTGGCATATTGTACTTGTGTGTCCATATCCTCTTCCAGAGATCATTGCCCCCTCTCATCCACCGCCACCATAATTTTGCACCCAGCACCCTGTTTAACATTTCTGGGTCTCTCAAACCAAGGCCTCCTTCCTCTTTCCTTTTTGACAGATGTTTCCAAGAAACTACGGCCCATTTCCTCTGTTGATTAGGGCCTCCCCAAATAAATTTAGTATATAGTTCTTTTATCTTGGAGTAAGCTCCTTTGGGGGCTGCTATTATGGACAAAGGATAAATGGGTATTCCTTGTAGTATAGATTTAACCAGGACAATACGCTCCGCTATGTTCAAGGTTCTGAACGCCCAACCTGCCATTTTATTCTTGATTTTCTCTATAACCTGTAGCCAGTTTACCATTCTGGTTGGATGAAAATCAATCTGATTTCCAAGGTACTTAGTTGGTAACTCTCCTTGTCTGAACCCTAACGTCCTTGTAAGATGAGATTTAACTGAATCTAGGGTGTTGAATACAAAGGTACAGGACTTTTCCTTGTTCACTTCCATACCTAAAGCCTCCATGAAAGTGTCCAAGATTCTTTTTATACCCTTGACTTCTTTTAATGTTGCTTCGCAGAACGACATTATGTCATCAACGAACTGTTGATGGGTAATTGGAATATTGCTCCCCCATAGCTTGAGACCTTTGATTCTTCTTTCCCTCTGTTCCTTTTTGAAGAACCTCCCTGACCCCTCCACTGCCAGAATAAATAGGAAGGGCAAAAGAGGATCCCCCTGCCTTATTCCTCTTGAGGCATTAAAGGGAGTTGAGGGAATCCCATTAATTAGAATTGAGAAATTCGGAGTTGAAATCATACTGAGAACCCATTCTACCCATCTATTGTTGAATCCGAAGGACTCCAGGACTCTTTTAAGATATTTCCAGTTCAGTCTGTCATACGCTTTAGACAAGTCTAACTTTATCATCATTCCTTTCTGCTTCTTTTCCTTGATGGTGTGGATGACTTCTTGAGTTACCACCAGCTCGTCGAGAATTTGTCTTCCCTTGACAAACCTTATTTGTTCTGGGGAGATTAGATTTTCCTACAGGGGTTTTATCCTTTTTGCTATCAGAGTGGTGATGATTTTATAAATGACATTACATAAAGCAATTGGGCGAAAGCCCTGCGCATTATCTGAGTTGGCATTCTTCGGGATTAAAGTAAAGAAGGTTGAGTTTAACGTTGGGCATACCTTCTGCTTCAAACGTGATTCCTCAACTAATTCCAGAATCTCTTTACTCAGAAATTGCCATCCTGATTGAAAGAATTCCATTGTAAACCCATCCAGGCCTAGGGCCTTTCCTTTCTTCATGTTCATCACTATTTCCTCTAACTATTCTATAGTCACTGCTCGCATCAGGGCTTTGTTCTGTTCCTCTATAACCAACTTGGGAATTTCTTTACATATCTTCTCAATAGCTGCTGCCCGAATATTTTGAGGCTCGATCAGGATGTCTTTATGATAATCAACTAAGACTTTCTCGATCCATTCTTCCTCTATTACCCTTTCCCCTGCTTCATTTTTTATGGATAATATCGCGTTTCTCTATCTATGTTGTACCATGGCCTGATGGAAGAATTTTGTATTTCTTTCTCCTTCCCTTAACCAGTTCATCCTGGATTTCTGTCTCCATAGAATCTCCTCTTGCTTCCTTCTCTCCTCCAGTTTACTTATTAAGATTCCTTCAGCCTTGCAACATTCCTCAGATCTCCCTTCTAGTATTATTCTTTGTTGGATTTCTTCCATTTCCTTTTCTAATCTCTATTTCTCCTCCATGATGTTCCCAAACTCCTCCATGTTCCACTTTTTAATCTTCCCCTTCAATTCTTTTAGTTTTAGCTGGAAAGTGTGCATTTTCCCTTTTCCTTGCAGTGTGCTTTGAGTCCATCACTCCTCTGCCTTTTCCAAAAACTGAGGATTCCTAAGCCAGAAGGATTCAAATCTAAACGGCTTTTTTCTGGAGCTTTTCTTAATATCTATCTCCAACCTTATTGGGCAATGGTCTTAACCAAGAGCTGGAATTATTTTGGCTTCCAGAAATACGTCTCTATTGATGATCGACTTAGATACTAGAAACCTGTCCAATATGGAGGCAATCTGGTTTTTTCCTCCTCAACGATTATTCCATGTAAATATACCATTTATGGTTTGCATATCTACTAGCCTCTATTCAGAAATCATATCATTGAACATATCCATAAACTAATTTGTCCTCCTTATTCCTCCTTTTTTCTCATCCAATGTTCTGATCAAACTAAAATCTCCTCCCATTATCCATGGCATTTCTGGGTAAAGTCCTCTAGCTTCTTTCACTTTCTTTATGAATCTTTCTCTCTCCCCTGCTATATGAGGTCCATAAACCCCTGTAATGAGGACTCTTTCAGTGGATCCTATCACTCTATAGGAGCCAGTTAGGATTCTGGGAAGACTGGTCCAGTTTTAAAAAATTAGCTCCTCTGGGTTCGACATTACTGCTAACCCTCCTGCAGTGCCGATTGCATCTTGTCCCATAACTTCATACTGAATTTTTAATTTTTTAATTATTCTTTCCATCTGCTGCATAGTGATCTTCGTTTCTTCAATTATTATGATTCCTGGTTTGTCCTTTCTTAATCTCTCCTTTAAATACCTCTATTTTCCTTTACTCTTGAGACCCCTAATATTCCAGGATGTAATTATCATTTATAACTTCTTGGGTGGTTGTTGGAATACCTCCGATAGAGGTATAACCTTGCATGAGTTAACCAGAATCTCGCCTATAGCCTGAATTATCTCATTTAGGGTTCATCTTCCCCTCTTCCGTCCTCCTTTTCCAGTGCCTTCCAATCCTATGTTGTTACTCTCATATTCCCCTATTTGTCCTGTTATTTCTTCCCCTGCTCTACTTCTTTTTTCTTTGTATTTTTGGAATGTATCCTTGTATAACTGTTTCTGGTTTTCTGGTATAAATCTCTTGTCAAGATTTTTCCATTCCTGTATCAGCTTCCTCATAATTTTCTCTTCTTCTATCCCTGAATTATTTTGTGACCCAGATTCCATCTAGATTTGTTTTGGAGTTATCTCAGGAGTTACTCCCATCTCCTCTTCATTCTCCCTGGCCACTGTTGTGTTTTCATCCCTTGTTTCTTTACTAACTTCCATTGGTACTCTTTCGATCTCGTCTTCCTCGTCCATTGCATCTGATCCCTCATCTTCATTCTCTTGAAGGACTTGAAATTTGTTCTAGCTTTCTATTATTATAGGCCTCAACTTTTCTTGTGGCTTTTCTCCTTCTTTCCCTGATGTCTTCCTTCTGGTGACCTCTTGAAAACCTGCCTGTCCACCCTCTGTTTTTCTGCCCTTCTTTGTTCTTCTTCTTGTTTTTTGATGATCTCCTCTTCTCTGTTCTGCGGACATTCCTTGATCAGGTGTCCATACTCATGGCACCATCTGCACCTAAAGGGAATATGCTCATAGTCTAGAGGTTGCTGCCAAATCTTGTCCTGGTATTCTAACTCTATATATTCTGGTATTGGCTCTGATATGTTCATATAGACGCATATTCTAGAATAAGACGTATATTTCCCCCTCTTCGTTGATTCAGCCACTTTGACAAAGGTCCCGATTGAATTAACAATTCCTTCAAGAATGTCTGGGTCCCAAAACTCTACCGATAAGCCAAATAGTCTGACCCATATAGGAGCCGCTAGCATTCTCTCATTCTCTGGATTATATCTTTCTTCCCAGTGTCTCATAAATAGTCCTACATTATTCATGAAGTATGGCCCTTCCTTAAAGGTTTTTTCCTTGTCTTCCAAGTTAGCAAAAATTACTGTAAAAAACCCTTTCGCCCCCAGCTTTAAATCTATATGTCCTTTTGGCTTCTAACATTGTTGGATCCATTTTATTAGATCCCTCTCAGTAGGCCAAAACCCAATGAATCTGCAGATTAAAGCATGATCTCTCATGTAGCATCTGTATTCCTCAAGTTTGTTATTAGAAATTACATACCTTGGTTTCTCCTGTGCCCTTGGTAGACATCGGCCTCCTGTTTTGGTTTGCCACTGGTTCCCGAGGACCGGTGTCTCTCTACTGCTCCCCCTTTCCCTATTCTGTGACCTGCTCCCGCTTGCTTCACCTGCTGCTACGTTTTTAAAGGAGGGGATCTCTCACCTCCCTTCCCCGCTCTCCATCGCTTCCCTCAGTTCTCAACGACTTGTAAAACCCATGTTTCTTACTTAAAATTCCTTAACTGTTCGAAGTTCTTCACTGGAAACCTCACTCGGAGACTCCACCGTCCCTCGTTTCCAGCCTCGATCGATGCTGCAAAACCCAAATTTTCGCCCTCTGCTCCGCTCTCATCCTCAGTTCCTATTCTTTGCCCAAGAAACATTCAACTCTTTGCTGAGATGCATTTTTTCATTTTGACCTCTCATTCTTGGACTTTGATTCATCCCTTCGTATTAAGGGGGAATGTTACACAACCAATCCTAGGAATTAGGTTTGTGTTAAGGTGATTGGGTATTAGAATCCAAAACAACCCAAAAATTGATGCAACGATTTCTTTTATGTATTTATATGTACATCATGTACATCATCCTTAGAGATCAATTAATACGGTTGTATTTCGTTTCCAATTTTTTTTTCGTAACATAACCAACCTTTAACCATTTATGAATTTGTTAAATCACGGAAAAATTCCACAATTAAAAAAAAATGGTTCCTCCATTAACTAGTGTTCATTTAGTAGCAATAAAGTTCACAAAGGCGGCTTCACATATCATACCAACTTTCAATAATAAAATAACTATTTGTAATATGTTTTTCATGTATAGAAAATAATTATTTAGAGCCATGTCACTATCGCATTAAAGTATCAAAATCTAATATTTAGTAGTTTTGTCATAAACAAGTGAATATGTGCTCTATATTCCATGTAAAAAGAATTGGTGCAAGAATTATGTTCTTGTGTTTGCTTACGTCCATGCTCCATGCTCCAACACGATTTCAATTTCCCTCCGACCTGACAAGGAAAATATGGAAATGCCACATTTGTTGTAGTTTTTATTTGATGATGCACAATGTCAACTCATGGTACAATTTGATATTGGCTTTAGGAAAATAGAAAGTTTTTAAATTTTTTTAAGCATATTTTAAACTTTATACCATTTTTTTCAACAATTTACAGCAATAAAAAATTTAAAGTTTTTGAATTTCTAAATTTTTAAAATTAATTATAATTTTTAGAAAAGTGATTTTAATATAATATTTTTAAATTTTTTATAAAAACTTTATAATTTTTTTACGCAAAGAGAAAATTAATATTATTTTTTAAGTAAAAGCAATTAACAATATAATCTAACTTAAGACAAGTATAAAAAATAAATGAATTACATATAATGTACTTTACTTATTTAAGATAAGTATAAAAATAAAATAAATAATAAACATTAGACATCAAAAAAAACAGAAAAAAGATAAATGGGTAAACATATACAAACTTCTGTTTATTATTATTATAGATTATATATATATAATATATAAACATATTTTATCAACTTCTATTATAAGATATAATAAAGAGAATATTGATTAGTTATTCCTATTATATATATTAGAAATTCCAAATATTGAATGGAAAATAAGAATGCAATTTTATATATTTCATTACTTAACAACATTGTCATGGGTATGACATACCTGCACAAGAAATAGTTATGAAATATGTGCTGAAAATTGAAATTATATATAAAATATAAATATGTGTCTTATATAGATTGTATTTCTACTTTATCTAGATTTCTGATGAACACATAATTATAATACATAAAGTTGGAGATTAATATAAAATATAAATATGTATCTCAAGCATAGACTATATTTCAGTGTTTCCTAGATTTCCAAAAACTTTGAACATTGTTGGCTACAGTTGGTCTATTAATCATTAATGAGAAACTGCTCTATGAACATCAAAAGCCTTAGTGACACTGGCCCTGATATCACACGTGATTACGATATTTTCCATATGATATTAATTTTAAATCTCATTGCAAAATCTTCATCAATATGGATCTACGATACAATTTGCTATGTTATAAGAATGATATAACATCTCCCACTCAATCCAAATAATTGAATAACTATCTAAATAATAAAAACTCACACATGACATCCACCAAATTTTGACACCAATTGTCGATAGAATATTATATGCACTCGGATCCATGTTGTTCAGCTAGAAAATTGAACAGATTGTTGGAACTACTACACACATACATGCAAACTCTTAGTTAGAGCATGCAACTACATGCAACTACTACACATTTACATGCGGACTCTTAGTTAGAGCATGGGATTGCATGCAAGATTCCTTTTTCATGATTTACTCCTTGATTTGCTCCTTCTTTAACTCCGCAACTGACTAGTTATCTCTGGAACTTGTTGTAGGTGTTGAGTCTTCTCATTGATCACCACTATAGTGCATTACCTTGAGACCTTCACCCAGTAATGCTATATCATGAGCATTGTAACATATTTTCTAATGAATCATTCTTTTCTTCTTTCGATTTTCTTTTAGTGTTTTTGCTCTGCAAAGCTGTGTGTTCAACCTTTACTAGGTAGATTCATCTGTGTAGGTTTTCTAACACATTTACATGGTATCAGAGCCAACAGGTTGCTAGATAAAAGGTGCACCAGTACTTTATTTTCCAGGTATTACAGCTCGAAGATTTACAACAAAATGGAGTTTCCCAAAGCATCGATCCTAACACCATACACCTATCATGAGTGGAAGGACCAAATGGCTTGATACCTTCATCAAAAAGGGTTGTACATGATTACCATGGCTATAGAAGTGGAACCCACTTCAGCCATAGAGAAATCCAAGTACCTCAACCGTATGGATGAGGCCCACAGATCCATATGCATGTGCATCTCTCCAGAGTTGCAGTTTCATCTATCTGCCTGCAATACTCCCAATGAGATTTGGAAAAAGGTTGAAGATCTCTATGGGAAACATGATGAGATGAAAGGACATATGCTCGAAGTGGAGCTGCTATCATTGGATCCATAGAACTATGATAGAATTCAAGACCTCTTCACCAAATATAATGATCTATTGCTGCAACTCAACGGTTTTGGAATTGAGAAATCCAAGGAGGAGAGTCGCCAAATTCTCTCTATTATGTCAAAGCTCGGATCGAAATACTCTGTCTTTGTGTCTACATTTCATTTAGAAAGGCTCGCAATAGGTAAATCCTACACTATGCCTTCTCTCAAAGAATTTATCGAGTCCCTTATTTTTGAGAAAGATAAACTCATTTGCATGGGGAAAATCAAACCTCCAAAAGCGCATGCACTTACTGTGCATGATAGCAGCCACAATAAACATCATAGATCTGATTCAAGTCAAGAAAATCAGCAACAAAAAGACAAGGGAAAAGCGCATTCCCATCCAAAGAAGGAAGGGTACACCAAGCCCTTCAATGACTCCTCTGGCTTGAGAAATGAGAAAGGGAAGAAAGGAAACAGATGCACCTACTGTCAAAGAGGTTTCCATCCAGAATCCTCTTACATGAAGAAACAAATTGACCAAATGGCAGAAATCCTTCAGAAGCACAACCTTGGGGATCACATCCCTCAGGGCGCCAAGAAGAAAACTAAGGATCCGCCACATAGGAGAGGTAATAATTTTCATGCTTTAGTTGCAATTAATTCTTCTCCTAATGTATGGATTATAAATTCTGGTGCATCACATCATATGGCTGCTACAAAGGAAGTCTATTCCTCTTTGGATGCATGCAATGGACCTCCCATCCTCATGGGAGATGACTCACCTATTGGGGTCACCGGAAAAGGTAGAGTGGAACTTTTACATGGAAGCTTTGAAGATGTGCTTCCTGTTCCAAAACTTTCGGTAAACCTTCTTTCAGTTTATTAGATCACTCATTCCAGCACTGGAAAGAGAGTGGAATTCACTCCAGATGCAGTAAACATATATGATCTACATAGCAATGCCAAAATTGCAACTGGTGAGGTAAACAATGGAGCCAAACTGTATACATTTTCTGAATTTATTGAATCTGAATCCTCCTTATTGCTTACACATGCTGATGATAGTAGTAGGCTTTGGCATGAAAGGTTTGGTCACTTAAATTATAGGTATATGCAGCAGTTAAGAAAGAATGAGATGACGAAAGGCTTGCCAAATATCAGTTTCTCTGAAGGAGTTTGTGAAGGGTGTGTTCTTGGCAAACATCCCAGAGAAATGTTTGACACCAGCAAGACTCACAGAGCATCCTCTCCTTTAGATCTGATCCATAGTGATCTCATGGGGACCTTTCCTCATCCTTCCATCAACAAAGCAATGTATGTGCGCACATTTATTGATGATTTCTCATGGTATACTTGGGTGTATCTTCTCAGGAACAAATCTGAAGTTTTTGAGCACTTTGAAGATTTCAATGCACTAGTTGAGACACATTCAGAGAGAAAGATCAAAGCCCTCCATACAGAAAATGGGAGGGAATATGATAACATAGCACTTCGGAACCTTTGCCTTCAGTCCGGCATATAGTTGCAGTACACAGTTCCATACACTCCGCAACAGAATGTAGTTGGTGACAGAAAGAACTGATATCTCAAAGAGATGGCTTCTTGCATGCTGCATGCTAAGTCATTGCCTCATAAGCTATGAGCCGAAGCACTTAATTGTGCTACCTACATCCAGAACAGAACTCCTCATAGGTATATCAAGGATCAGACCCCCTTTGAGGCTTGGAGCTGCACTAAACCAGAGATCACTCACCTCCGTGTTTTCGGCTCTTGAGCATGGGCCCGGATCCCCTATGAAAAGAGGAAATCTCTTGATCCACAGATCATTGAGTGCATCTTTGTTGGATACCCTGATGGTTTGAAGGGATATCAACTCCTCATTCCCTCTATGGACAAGCTCATCATTGAGCAAAGTGTCAAATTTGAAGAAAGTCTCTCGCATGCACCTCAGTCGCCACATGCAGACACTTTTTATCTACCTCATGTCCAAGATGATGACTTAGTGCACTCAGATGCAGATACAGATCATGCAGATGCCGAGGAAGAGCATGCAGATGCAAAGACAAAGTCTTTAGATACAAATCTAGTGCATGCAAATGATGATCCACATCCAAGCCCAGATCGGGCTTCTAGTAGTGAATCATATTCCCTTGTCATAAATCAGAGAACAAGGAGCTTACGTGAGATATATGCACAAGACCAACCAACTGCTAGAAATGATATTGTGGGGGATAATTCTGATTAGCAGAGGACTAGATCAAAGTTTATTGAGCCTCCACTTGTCCTCATTGCCACTGAACCATCGCCCTCCTGACATTATCATTTGGTTCAGTCTTCTGATTCACAGTCTTATGTTGAGGCTGCTAGGCATCCATCTTGGGAGTCTACCATGGAGGAGGAGTATATCTCCCTCCTCGAGAACCAGACTTGGGAACTGGTCCCCCTTCCTTTAGGAAGAAAACTTGTTCGATGCAAATTGGTCTACAGGACCACGAGTGCTGCAGATGGGCAAATCACCAGATGAAAAATGAGGCTAGTAGCTAAAGGCTTCCAACAAGTGCATGGCATTGATTATGACGAGACCTTTGCTCCAGTAGAAAAGATGGATTCCATACACCTTACACTTACCATTGCGGCAGCCCAACAGTGGGAAGTACATCATATGGATGTGAAGAATTCCTTTCTTCATGGAGACCGATCTGAGGATATCTACATGGAGCAGCCACATGGTTTCACTCAGGTTTCATCTTTGGTCTGTAGACAGAAGAAATCTCTCTATGACCTTAAGCAGGCCCCGAGAGCTTGGTACGCGAAGATGGATTCTTTTCTCTTATCACAAACTTTGAAAGATGTAAGTCTGATCCGAATGTTTACATGCTTAGGACATATGATTCTCTTCTTATCTTAGTTTTGTATGTAGATGATCTCCTAATCACTGGCAGCTCGGCTTCATGCATTGCTACAGTCAAGAGGACCTTGCATGATAGGTTCTTGATGACGGACACGGGTCCACTACACTTCTTTCTTGGTCTTGAGATTAGCCAAGATGCCACAGGCATCAAACTCTCTCAGGCCAAGTATGCATGGGATCTCCTCGAGAGATTTTGCATGAATGACTGTAAGCCAACACCGACTCCTTTTCTGTCTAGGGTCCGCCTTGAGGATGGAGGTGACACTCCATTAGTTGACAACACTCTCTACCGAAAGCTAGTGGGGAGCTTATTGTACCTCACCCACTCCAGACCAGATCTCTCATATGCAGTAGGGGCAGTTTCTAGATACATGCTGGAGCCACATGAGTTACACTGGAATGCTGCCAAGCGCATCCTCTGATATGTGTAGGGCACCATCACCTTCGGGATTCACTATGTAGCAGGCACTGCATTGAATCTCCTTGTCTTCACAGATTGTGATTGGGCGGGAGACAACATTGACCATAAGTCCACGTCCAGATATTCACTCAGTCTAGGATCTGGCCCTATGTGTTGGTTGAGCAAGAAGCAAGATGCTATTGCTCTCTCTTCAGCTGAGGCCGAGTACAAAGGAGTAGTCAACATGACCATTTAGGATCTGTGGCTACAGCACTTCCTCACTGAGTTGGGCATTCAGTTCCACTAGCCCATTGTCATCTGGTGTGACAACCAAAGCACTCTCAAATTTTGCAGGGATCCAGTACAACAGTAGCGAATGAAGCACATAGAGATCCATATGCACTACATCAGAGACTTAGTACATGATCAGGTCATTGATTTGAAGTTTTGTTCCTCAGCAGAACAGACTGCAGACATCTTCACCAAGACATTCACTAAGCAAAAGTTTCACTCTCTGCATGATTGTCTTCGAGTGAAGGACACAGTTGCTTAGCAACTGTATTTTCTTCCTCTTTTCTTTTGATTACATTGTATTTTGAGGGGGGGTTTTTCCTAGGAGGTTTTCCCTCTTTCCTCAATTTTAATACTAGTTACACTGTATTTTGGGTGACCTTTGGCCTTAGTTGTCAGGGTGCATTTTCTATTTTTCCCCATAGTGGTGTTCACGGGGGGTGTTGGAACTACTACACACCTACATGCGGACTCATAGTTAGAGCATGTGACTACATGCAACTATTACACATCTACATGCAAACTCTTAGTTAGAGCATGGGATTGCATGCAAGATTCCTTTTGCATGATTTACTCCTTGATTTGCTCCTCCTTTAACTCCGCAACTGACTAGTTATCTCCGAAACTTGTTGTAGGTGTTGAGTCTTCTCATTGATCACCACTATAGTGCATTACCTTGGGATCTGCACCTAGTAATGCGATATCATGAGCATTGTAACATATTTTCTAATGAATCATTATTTTCTTCTTTCGATTTTCTTTTGGTGTTTTTTCTCTGCAAAGCTGTGTGTTCAACCTTTACTAGCTAGATTCATCTGTGCGGGTTTTCTAACACATTTACACAAATAAATGTGAAAACGTGATGAGAGCGACGTTTACAAATGATCGCTGACACCCAAGATCTAGCTTCATGACGAGTGGCAGTCTACACTGATTTGGCACAGGAAAGAGTAAATATTGTTATCCATGCAAACATTGGCCTTACCCTGAACAAGAGTTATGGATCAGTTGGTTTAGACATTTAGTCTACATGGAACCATAATAGAAGTAGGCCATTACCATTGCCAAGTCATCAGTGGTTAGAATTTCTAAATTTTATTTGTTTAAACATATTAGTCAAATGGTGCTATTTCAATAGATGAATCTACAACAACAAAATGTTTACCTCAATGAAACCCCAAGCTACACAAGGAAAAGAAGAAAAAGACAGGAGTGCAATATTTACAATTCTCCCATTCATGCATCAGAATATTGTGTCATCTTAGATTGGAAAATATAGAGAGAGGTACCATTGAAATGCTTTCAACAAACCTGTTAGGCGAAGAAATAATTTTCCAGACTTCATAAATAGAATTATAGGATTGTCTTAGACTTTCAATGATGCCACTAGATTAGTTTCCTTTGTAGCATAATTCAAAACAGTCTGCTTCAAAAGCATATATGGAGAAATAAAAATGTACATTTTTTTTTCTAGAAAAAAACACATCATATTCCGAATAAAAGATGTTAATTCCATGATAAATTATCTTCGGTTAGGTATACGGTAAGTATAAATGGTCTTTCCCAGCTCACCAGTCATGTGCAGTGCCCATCAGGTTGATATACTTACTAGAACAACAATCATCACCCAAACATCTTTGTCAATGGGAGCATCTACAAATCTTTGTCTCAAAAAGTATCATTTCAAATCATTGGCTTTATTCGGTCCAAATAGTACCACTCTTTGACGCTCGACAACCTGCATTGAGTTAACTAGTCAAAATTTAGGATGTCCTAAGGTAGCACATCCAATACGTAGAGTTCCTACTTACCTATATAATATTCTTATAGCAGTGCAAATAGGCTACCAATTACAGCAGAAGAATCTATATTCATTGCCATGATTTCTTTGTACCCTTCTTCACTGACATTAAGGTATTCCAGCTGAGTTGGATGAACAATCAGTCGTTTTGGCTAAGGTGCGAGTCCATTACCTTTGGCATGATGCATTTGTGGAGTTTCCATAAAATACCAAGTTGTAGATAAAAGAAATTGTGATAGCTATCACACAAATGAACATTGCATTTACGAAATGTGCCACAAAACATAAGACGCCTATGTTTCAATGATCTATTCCCATTCCACGATATTCTCCTTATGTGACCGGGATAATACAATTTACCAAAAAACTTATAGATGCAAATTTTGTGACCTGAAGCCAATGATATAAGAAATATTTGTGCATTCATAAATCTATTATGATTTGCATATTTTGTGATATGGAAAAGCAATTTAGTAGGTACTTCCATTAAAAATTAGCTATTTTGTGTCTTTAACCTACTCACCACTAGGCATCATTGATATACCATTTGGAGACATAAATAATTTCTTTCCCAATTAGGTTCTTGACAATGAGATATGGAATGATTATGGAGAATTATTTCTCCTATATGGAAAAGTATGTTATACTTATCTCATTGAACCATAAATAAGGATACCTGTCCCTAATGGTTCAAGCCAGATTTGCGACATCTTTTATAGACATTTTCATTGTGGGAGAATATAATTTCTGCGTTTTAAATTCAAACATTTGGCTTCAAATTCAAATTAATCTCTATCACCTATCTTAAAATTGACTCAGCCATTCTGACTAGTTCAATTCATCATCTCCACTTGGCTTTTCTCAACACTTGTAAGCGACCAAACTAACTCACAAAAGCCCAAATTCCCTATTGATTTCAGTCTATTGGAAAATTAATCTCAACCACTACCTTAAATAAACTGATAGTAGCCAAACTATGTATTGATTTACTAGTTTTGGAGCCAATTTGGCACAAATGATCTCGAGCCCTGGAAAACTTAGGTAGAGACCAATCTGATGATAGTTAGTGATGTCGAGTTGTGAGGTGAAATCACTAGTTAATGGTTGATATGGTTTGGCCTCTTGAAGCTATGGTTTGGTTTTATTTGGGTTATCCCATGAGATCCGATATCCATGCTTAGAATATGGTGTGGGAGTGATTGGCTAAAAGAAAGATTTGGTTGAACTCAATCTATGGTCAGGTGGTACGTGGAAGTCCATGACTTGGTTGGAATTTTCATATTTCAATAAGAGGTATTTTTTATTGTGATATATGAGCTTATGTATTCATTATGATGGCGATATTATAGTTGATTTCCCATGGTTTATATGTTAGTTATTTGCTCGTTTCTATATTTTTTATTTGTTGGTTATATGTTGGTTATTTGATGTATAATCTCTATCGCTCTTAACATGATGGATGAATATACGAATGGATGATGAATGTATGGACTAACATATGTTATTGCAACTATTATGAGATGGAATTAAACATTCTTATAATTCTCGTATAAGTATAAGACCCCTATGTTTAAATATGAATTCATTACCTGTAGATTACATGTCTTCCATATGTTTGATGAAATGTCTGTCATGGTTAGGCAAATTCAAGTCAAGCCCTTGATCAATTTTTGTGTTATAGGCTTCATCCTTATGCCATTTATTATTTTGGAAAGTCTCATCAAGTTTTGGGTAGTGATATGGAGTCTAGCCCTAAAAAGGTGGCACAAATTTTGCAGTTGTCGACACAAAACTAGGAAATTAGGCCCATAGTTGCTCCCTTACAGGCTTATGCATGTGATTGGAAGCCTATAGTCCAATAAATATATGCTTGTACATGCAAATCAAAGTTTAACTCAATGTAAAAGAATGTTTTCTCGCGTTTTGGACACCTGGACTAATTGTTTAGCTCCTGGGGCTCCTAGAGCTCCCAAGGAAGGTCAATAAAATTTCAGTGTGTCGATTCCACTTCCTTAACTACACTTAGGAGGTTGCATCATATCATAGTAACTCTTCCTCACATGTTTACCCCGATATACTTCTCAACATGGGTAAATGTGGTAGGAAGTTAAAATATGGCATTAGGATTCATGGCTATGAATTGATATAATTGTGCCCCTATAGTTATCAGGCTTGGTATATGAGAGTAAATGGAAACTCTACCCTAATGCTTCAATATGAACCAATCAAGACGAAAATTAATAACTAACTACTTTTCCTTAATAAAGCATAATATGACTCAAATTAAATATACTAACCATGATCCCATGTAGCTACCAAACATCAGTAGACAGAATATATACAAAAAATAAAGAAAAATGAAGGAATAAGCTCATGTTAGAAAAAGTTAGGCCACTCGAATAAATCCTTCATAAGGAAAATCTATGAATGGGAGAACTTGAATAACATAGATATTTCCTTGTTGGTGTTTCTGACCTTGACCATGATCTTATGTTGGAAATAGAAAACCTCGGGAAATGGTGCTAAATACATCATTATAAATAATGGAGCCACAAATTGGCTCCCTTTGTTTCCACAAAATTAGAGTAGAATGGAAACTAGTTATTCGAAAATTCTTGGATAGATACAAGTCTCATTCAATATTCCCTTTAAAAATTTAATGTGAATTTCCAATTAATCCATGATAGAGATTAAAATGATGAAACCCACCTTAGGAAACATCCTTGATGTTTCTTCTACTATGTCTTGTTTCAATGAAAGGGATGCTTGATTACTGTCAGTGTGGTCATTTTATGTGGAGGAAGAGGATGATGATGTATTAATATTCTTGGAAATCCCATGGAGGCAGAAACAAAATTCACCAACCAAAATAATTATCTTTTCCCTTGACTGATCCAAAATCTAATGGCTCAAAACCAATCAGGTATATCTAAAACCCACAATCAAATGTAAACAATGGAATCAATTAGTCATGAACCTTATGAATTGGAAAATAGTATTACCATGGTGGGATCATCATCCATGAAGGAATCACGATAGATGCTATGAGCATCATCACAAGGGCCCCAGATAACTTCTTCCACAAAAATTTCCATCAATATCAAATGGGTCTCAGTAAATTTCATGCTCTTCTCCATTCCCAATGCCAAAACCAACACTAGAACAAACCAAAAATATAGTCATAATGGTCTTGCACACCTACTTCCATAAAATGTGTCTCCAATGTTAAATGGGTGTCTGTAACTTTGTCATTCTCCTCCATTCCCACTACCAAAACCCACACAAGAACATAGCCAAAATAAAGTCACAAGGGCCCTTTGCACCTCCTACAAACTTTGTCATGATGTCAAATGGTTATCCATAACTTCATCATTCTCTATCATTTCCAATACCAAAACCCACACAAGAACAAACCCAAAATCCAATCACAAGGGCCATGTGCACCACCTTCCATAAAAGCCGTTGTTGATTTCAAATGGGACTCTATAACTTTGACGTTCTCGTTCATTATCAATACCAAAACCTACACAAGAAAAAACCCAAAATAAACCAATGGTTTGCATGCTTATCGAAGGAGTTGATGACACTATTGATGGTTTCTTAATGTGAACGTGCATGCCAGCTTGCAAATTACATATTGTTAGGTTGTGTTTTAGATATATGGGGTTCAGTGCAGCATGCCGAGAAATGTTTTATTGACCCTATATTAGGTGGGCAGACCTACCTATGGTTTTGTGCATGGATTTCGCACATGGTTTTGGGAACAATGGTTTTTGGTCCATCATATTTTGTAGATCCAGTCAAGGGAACTACGATTATGTTCTAATCTAGGATTAATGGATTGGGGTTTATGGATGCTTCATCATCTATATATATGTATTGTAACATTGAAAGGAAAATAATGAAAAATCAATTTGGTAGTCCCGGTTTTGGGATGCAAGGGAAAATCTTTGGGTATATCTGTTTTTTGTGTTATGCTCTCGTCATTTTTTATTTTCTGTTTTTAGAATTTGTATGCAGGTAATTTCTGTATGGGGTTAAAACCTACACATATAACCCAAAGGTTAACTTATGATCATTCTCTCAATTAGGAAATGTGTTGATTCTTATTTTTCCTCTACTTAAGACATTAAAATAGTTCTAATTTTTAATTTAACATAATTAAAATATTTAAGAGGAAATATTAATTTTATCTTAAATAAATCTCTTAAACTACCCAATTTTCTTGAAGTGGTGGGACTAGATAAGTTTATAAAATGTTTTGGATAGGTCCAATTTTAACAACATACTAAGATTTTTAGAGGCCTTGAGGGAGTGGATGGATTCATGGGCTATCATGATACCTTCCATGATTTGTCTCTCTTCGATGTTTCTTTTTTATTTAGGATAGATGGGACGAGGAAGAAGGACCTTGAGTAAATTAATAATTATTTTATTGTCGATCATGTATAATATGTTATAGAGGGCTATAGGCATGAACCCACTAGAGTCATTGACAATATAATTTTTAGGTATGAGGGTGAAGAAGGTGGCATTGTGGGCATTAAGGATAGAGCATGATCCATGTGATAGTTCAATTGATTCCCATATATATAGACAATGATTTTGTAACAAGATCAAAAGAATGTTTGAATTTAGGCTTTTGTGCATAATCATTGGCGGTATATGCTGGAGAAATTTTTGAATGGCAAGGTCCCTTTCTAGCTAAGGATTAGATAAAATATTTTTGTATATCTCTACAAGATCTTTTGCAATGTTTTCATGGTCCTAGATTTTGAGTCCTTCTAAACTTTTAAGAAAATATATTTGGTTGTGGTGCATATGTTCTATAATTGAATTATGGAAAAACCCAGTGTTGCATTCCCTATTCCTATCTTGTTGAACGCATGAAATTTATTTTTAGAGGATCTCCTCCTATCCTAGTCACTCCTCAAGTTGTGTAAGGAATAGCACTTCCTCAATCATTATCGCATCTCATCTTCCTTGGGGAATTTTTTTTTGTTTGAGAGCTTTCGTCCATATTTGAAGGTCCT
>APFE030101470.1:11117-24799 GCA_000404065.3 Pinus taeda
TCAAAATAAAGAGTTTTACTTTAAATATTTCCAAAATTTATATCATGATAAAAGTAAAAAAAAACTTAAAAAGGTTGTCAAATAAAAAGTTGCATCAATTTAGAAAATCTCGCTGAAATATATGATCAATCAACCTCCTCATGCTCTCATATGAATCATGGGTGCCCTGCACAACATGTGTAATTGCATATATACATAAGATTATGTACTTTAAAATTAAATTTTAATGTTTTAAAATTAAATGAAAATGTAATCATCAAAACAAAATTATAAAAAGTTTCAAATTCCATACAATAACTCATGTTGTTCCCCCAGCATTGTGCCCTCATGGATAAATTGTACAATACACGTGCATGTATTATATTAAAATTTTAAAATTGCACATGACAATGCATAAACTAGATCAATATTAAAAAAAACAAGTATCAACTTTTTCAATTTGTCTAGACGATTCAATCCCTGTAACCAACTGAAGTTTCAAATTCCATGCAACACTGCATGGTGTTCCCCTTGCATTTCTCCCACCTGGATGCCCTGTACAATACATGTACATGTATATATTAAAAATTTGAAATTTCACGTGAAAATGCATAAAATTGCAATATTAAAAAAATTGTTACACGACTTTTTCAAATTTTTTGGGTGATCTTATCCCCATTGTAGACTCCATCACTAAAGTCCTTGGAGAATGGAAATCATCTTCACAAACCTAAAATTCAAAATATTTACAACTGTAAGATAAATCTATCTAATTTTTTAATGAAACTTGCACTTCAATTATAACAAAACATAAGGGAAATATTCAATACTTGGGACAATAAACTATTTGACACATCTCCTAGTAGAGAGGAAGACAGTGGCGCTATGTAGAAAACATCGGACGAAATCAAAATCTGTTAACATTCAATTATATATACATAATTATTTATTTTAAAAATATGTCCTCACAATACCGATATAATAAAAGTAAAATAATAATTATATCAACATAAACTCTTCAAAAAAATCTAACATCTCCCAAAATATCTTGATTGGAACCTGAACCTGGGACCGTGATATTAGTAAAATTTTCGTTCAACAAATAAGTTAACTGCAAATGGTGAACATATGATACATTTGCGTTAGATTATATCTGAAATATTAACAAAATGTAAGTGAATCGAGATTAACACATACATTAAAAATTACATTAAAATATCCACCCTAACCATTAACACATACCGATCCCACACCCTCTTCACCATGAATAATTAGGTCTTGCCAACCATTGCGACAACCCTTTGCATATGCTTTAAGCTCCTCAATATTCATATTATCTATCTCCTCATTTGTTTTATATACAAAATGAGAACGTGCATTATCTTATGCTCTTTTTCGATTTAGACCAATATCAATTCCAGTCAATGCACTCTAGATGTTGTCTATAATGGATCCTCTTTCTTCTCGATCAATCGATCAATTTGAGAAGTGGCATCCATCTCTAACTGCAAAGTTACCAGAAGAGGAGGTTGGCATACCAAACGTGGCAGAGGGTGAGGTAATTTAGTATCACGTAATGCGCCCTTACAATCACATACCTCTCCCAGTATCATAATATTCAAATGGAAGGTCATTATAATCGAGTTTCATACCCAAGAAGAATTTTGCATAAAATAATTTTGTAAAATAAATTGGAACCTCGTCATTCCATGGAATCTTTCCATACGCTGCAAGGAACATATCATAAAATGGCTGGCTATATCAAGGTGTTTGAAATATTGCACCTTGAGCATCTTTCTTTTCGTCCATTCTTTGAAATTAAACATAGAGTTTGCATTTTCTTTCGCAACCCTTTACTAACTTCAGCCCATTTATCAAGACCCATCACTACTTCCTTTCTACGCCTCATCATTTCTACAAATCAAGTTGTGGTTGCCCCAAGCTTCTCGTAAATATCAAGAAATGAGCTTAGAGAGTACAAAGTTATTTCTAAGATTTCTCAACTCTCTACAGGGAGCTCCAAACTCCCAAGACTTTTGCACCTTTGTAATGTACATTGTTAGAGGTTTGTTTCCCAATGAAGCTCATCAATAATATCATATGGATAAGTGGTAGTTGGTGTATGCCTTCTTATTAAATTTTCGACTTCGCTTACGTCTACTTGGAGAAACATTTTTACCATCTGCATCAATATATAAAATTACATAAATATAAAAAATGTGAGCAAATGTATTCATACACATGCAAGATAGCCATGTACACGCATATGTACATACAATTCATTTACATGTACAAAATTTTTTTAACATAAAATAATATATAATAGATATATATATATATATATATATATATATATATAGAGAGAGAGAGAGAGAGAGAGAATAATTTACCAAAATGATGAGGATCATGATGATCCATTTGAGATTGATGACAACCTGGAGAATGTTGACCACCCTCATGCGACAACATAGTGAGAGAAGCTTCTAAAAAAAATAGAAAATCAATTCAATATATATATGTGTACATACATATGATTCTACCTATTTATCATTTAATAAACACACACACACACACACATATGTATACCATACCATGATGGTGTGAATGATGGCCCTCCATTGATTGAGTAGATACTCTTTTCGACCTAGTTTGAGATGTTCCCAAAAAAATAAAATTTATTATAAATTAATTTAAAGCTAAATTGATACAAAAAAAAAAAAAAAAAATCAATTTCATATGTATACATACATATGATTATATTCAAATATCACTTAAAAACTTTCACATAAACATATATATACCATGATCATGATGGACCTCCCCCGATTCATTTGATATTCTCTTTGATCCATGGCCTCACCCTCTAGTAGATGCATGAGACTCTAATAATGCTCACCTCGAAGAATCATGTGGAAAATGTGCATCCATGATATGGATATCTATAGATATATAGATATATGATATTTAAAAAGTTACCTCATCCATTTACAATTCTTTTTAAATTTGCTATTTAAAAAAATCAAGAATTCAGAAAATTGGTGTAACCCTTGAAGTTACCTCATGCATTTAAAAATCTTGAAATTTCTATTTAAAAAGGTTAATGACTTAGAAAATTGATGTAACCCTTCAAGTTACCTCATGCATTTAATTGATGTAACCCTTGAAATTACATCATGCATTTTAAGATCTTAAAATTTCTATTTAAAAACATTGAAAGAATTCAGAAAATTAATGTAACAATTTGAAGCTCTTCATTTAAAATATTCTCAAGGCTAAAAACACAAATGTTGAAGCACGCACATTTTGAAAATTAAATACATTTTTTTCTAAAACATGTCAATTTCACCAAGTTGTGCTTACATAGTGGGGGCACACTTGGTATAGAATTGAAAAAAAACACGGCCATTAAAAACAACACATTTATAACTAAAAAAAACACACACACACACACACACATATCAAATATATCTTACAATCTCTATCAATAAATTTTGATGGAGATCTTCTTAACACTAATTCATCTTTCACACACAAATCTTGAATTATAATTGCCCCATACAATAGATCATTGGACATCTTATTAACATTTTCACAATGTCTTATGCTAAATGATTGAAATTGACTAACAATTTTTTTTGCTACTCCATGCAGGTGTTTTAACCTTTCCTTTTTAACTTGGTACATGCATTTCATCTGGTTTCACATGAGTTCGGAATTGGCGAAGACTACAATTCCATTAGATCCATACTCCCTAGTTGTTATTAAGCCTTATATCAATGCAATATAATATGCTTCATTATTCGTTATTCTTCGAGGTACATTCCTTTTCCTTTGGAGGACTTTGTTCATCACAATATTGCATAGAACATAAGTAATCATTGCTTGCCTTGGATTGGGATAACAAGAAACTTCTATGCATAATGTCCATTTTTCAACCATGTTTAATGGATTTTATGACCCATATAAAAAACATATTCAATAAAATGAATTTAATATATTTAATTATTGCAAATGACTTAGTATATGGGAGAGTTATAATAAATGCATAGCTATTGTGATTGAATAATGGAATACTACAAGGATTTAGCCTAGTTTCAGGATCATCTTCTATGTTCTCCTTCAGAATTTGTACAGGATCGATAGTTTCATCAAGAAATTATAAATTGTGATGTTAGCGATCTATTGATTTTAGGAACTGGGTCTATATAAAATCACTGTCTAAATGCATATGTGACAAATTATTTACACCAAGGGTGCATGCTAACTTGTTATCATTGTTATTCCTCCCTTTGGTTACTCTGCATAAGTTGATTGGAAACACTTGCAATGACAAATATAATGATGTTTTTGTCTCTTTCAATTAGAATATTGTCTTCTTATTATGAAGGATGATTCCCACACTTCCTGACCTTATAATGAATTTATTGGCATATATGAGAAGTTGTGTGTTTTGAGTAACCATTTCGGAGAGCTTGATTTGAGAACTTGACTTGAAATAGAATGAGACTTCAAGAAAATATAATCCTAACTACAAATTTGTAGTCATGTTTACTTATTCTTTGTCAAAACCTTGGAATTGAAATTTGACTTAAGACATGTGCTTTATTTTGTCATTTCAGGGAGCAGAATCTGAACCAGAAAAGGAATTCAAGAAAAATGTTTGGGTTAAACTAAATGGCATTTATGATCTTTAGGTCTTTAGTGATATAATAAGGGTGGAAAGAAAAGGAAAGAAATAGAAATAGGAAAGGGAAAAAAATTGCCAATCCACTCCTTTTTCTGCACTGTCTTTCCTTTGAAATCCAATTTCATTACAGAAATATTAAAACATATAGATCTGAACTTGCAGTGCATTTGATGAATAAAAGAATAAATTTTAGTGGAGAAATACTTCTTTCTTTGATATAAAATACAAATTGAAGTTGGTACAGCATACAGATTGTCCAAATCTCAAATCGATTCCCGTATCAAATCTTGAAAAGGAATTCAAGAAAAATGTTTGGATGAAACCATAACTACCAAATTTAGCCGAAACAAGCTAAAAAATACGAAAAATTCATTGATTTGGTTCAATACATTGATTAATAAGATAATTTTAATACGATACGATACTGAATATTAAAGTTTAAAATAATTTCCTAGTTAATTAATATGGTTTTTTGAGAGGATAGAAATGGCCAAGCTATTTTCCATTTTTAAACCGTGAGCTCTGGTGGAGGATAGGATCCATTTTTGGTAGTTCACCATAAATAAGTTTACTTTGCATATTCCTATATATATTATTATGAACCAAATGCCATATCATATAAGAAATGAAATTCAGGTCCATATTTCATATCATATAACCACGCACTATCCAACCCTTTTTGTTTGATTTTCATTATATTAGCACTTTGATATTCATTGAAAAGAAAACGTTTTCATCCTTCATCCAAGGTTCAAAAATAGGAAAATCATGTCAAACAAATATTTGGATAACATAGTATAATTACAATTAAAAATTGATTTCCTACCAACAGTCCACCGTATAGATCATCACACCAGATAAACAGGCACATGGATGGGTAATTATAGTTATAAATCAATATACATTACATGAAATGTCCTCAAAATCAGCCAGGACTATCTGTAAGATCTATTTAACAAAAATTTGAATAAGATAGTTGATGGGCCTCCAAATTATATATAAATTAAGGCCCATCTAACCATCCTTCAGCACATTAAACCTCTCTTTTTGCATTAGATAACATATTTTTAACTTTAATCTGTTCATTAGGAAGGCTTATTGATAATTGCATATTTGTTCATAATATTATTTATTTTTGTGGAATATTGGGAAGATTATGAAGATTTGGAGGGGGGGATAATTTAGGGACTTTCTCCCTCCTACATGAGGATCAATATTGAATAATAAATCAACAAGATGTCAAGAAATCATGCACAAATGCTCGAGATCCAATGATTGAGAAAATCTAGGAATGTCTTTCTTGTCATTTAATGTTGATTCCTAGTGTTGGGAACTAGATCCACTATTTGAGGGATTTTGGAGGGGAAAGCTTCCTCCTTTCATGGAAATGCTTCCTAATCTTTTTTTATAAGTACCAAGTCAAATTTCCTCTAGAGTTTGATTTTTATTAGTCTTCTTACGGGGAGAACTCATATTTTTGCAGTTCCACTTTCATTTCTTGCATGGATGTAATTGTATTGATGGAAATAATGAAGATTTGTGTTATGTTCAGCTTTTGAACCTTGGTATCCTTCATAGAAATCTAAGATTCCTTGGGATTGGCCATCCCATGAGCCTTAGAGCCCTTTTGTATCATTTATTTTTCTTCCTTTCACTTCTTATTCACATGCAGCTCTTACTTTTGTCTTTTTCTATTTTTGCATTTAGTATTAATGATTTCTTACTGTAGAATTGGGTTAAATGGTTGAAGTAAGTTATTTTGTAGGATCACAAGAATCATTTCATACTTGGAATATCTTTGGAAGGTCATATTAATCTTTGAGCTACTTGGATTAGTTTTCTTATTCCCAAATCTAAATTTCTAGAAGTCCCTTGTGGCAAATAGTAGTAATGTTATGCTATTTTTTAGAACATGTTTATGAGCTTCAATTGAGTTGATTCCACTTAAATTAGATCATAAAAACAATTATTTTAATGAAAAAATGTATCCCATTTCATTTTCACTTGATTAGGTTATTCATTTGATATATTACTAGCTCACTAGTTCTTGAATTTCTAGATTTTAGACTAGTACTTTTCTTTTATTTTTTATCATGTGTTAACAGAAGTATTTTTTAGTGATTACACTTGGAATGGATACCTAAGAAATCCTAGTAAATAAAAATAAAAATAAAAATAAAAATAAAAAAATCCCATCCAATTTGGATTTTATTTCCTTGGTCATTTCGGTGAATTATAACATCTTGTAGCCGCACGTAACTTCCTATAGCAGGATCCTGTAGCACTCTTCCAGCATGTATATACTTGCCTAGATTTGCTCAAAAAGCTTTGTTTTTGTCCCTTGGGGTTGAATAATAACAATGGTTGAGGAGGAATAAACACCACTTAGTACTTTCCCTTTTACCCTAGCAAAACATCTCAACAATTTGGGTTAATGGACATATTTATGAATTGGATAATACAATAATGATTTTCTTGATTGCCACATCCAATGAACTATGTCAATGGATCTAAACTCTTTGAAATGTAATTATTGATAATTACTTCATGATATTTTCTTTATGCAATTAGAATAGGTTTGTTTTCCTTGTATTTTCTTTCTTGCAATAGGTTAAGGTTTCCATTTCGAGCATTTCCATTTCTGCAATTAGTTTAGGATTGGATTACATTCACTCCATTACATCATGAAAGCGAAGAAAGCACACATTGTATGTTTCACATATACTGTCGATGCCTCTTAAGTTTGTATGAACCCCGAGTTGATAATTAAATTTGGTAGCCTTCGGAGTTGCAACATTCTTGTTGCAATACTGAGCCTCATCACTTTTTGGCGTTGTTGTCGGGGAGGTGTCAAAGTATGCATTGCTTTCTTAACTACTTGAGTAATTTCTTTTTACTTTCTGCAAAAAACAAAAAACAAAAAATTGCATTCAACATATTTCATTTCAAGAACAGAAAATGGCATTGCATTAGCATTCTTATTCAACAAAAAATTTCCAACACCAACCCCCCCATTTGATTACGTGGTGCAGTAAGAGCCACATCACCATTCATTTTTGCAAGTAGAAGAAGAAGAGGTGATAGAGAAGGTAGGAGAAATGATGGAGATCATGACAATAAGCAAGATCCTCTTGGATTTCCCATTCAAGATATTGATGTTAATGTGCATATGAAGAACATCCCTTCCTCTTTCCTTCCCAATTTCCATGGTATGAAGTCAAAGGATTCAGAAACCTTTCTCTTTGAATTTGAAATAGTTTGTAGATCTTATGGTTACTTATTAAACACTCAAAAATTGAGATTTTTTTCTGGTGACATTGAAGGATAGAGCTCTATTGTGGCCACCAACAACCCCCCTCCTTATTTAGTATTATTGCTAATACTAAATAAGGGGGGACCTTAGTTAAAATCCAAAGAAATCAAAGTAGCGTTTACATTTCTTTTTCACAAAATAAAGTTACCATCATAAGCTTAGGAAGCCCCCCTTGGAAACTCTTAGAATCTGAGTCTATGATAAGGTAAAAAATTATCTTATCAAGGGAAATCACATCGCAAGAAAATAGTGGGATGCCACCTCACAAACACAATCCCAATATTCGCGAGATAACGATAATGACCAAATATCGCATCGCATTCAGCATAACTTACTTAAAACACTTCCAAAATCTGCTGATGTGCGATGGCGCCAATCGCAAGATCGCATCTCACAAGGAACAGGTTAACAAAATTTATCATACATAACATTCCTGCGATCTGCGATATTGTGATATCACGATATCACGATGTTGCGATTTTGCGATGTTCCGATTTTGCGATGTTGCGATTTTGCGATCTGTGATTTCGCGATCTACGATGTTGCAATAGCAAATCGCAAAATCGCTCCATCGCAAATATTTCGGGCTCATTATTCAAGAAAAGTAGTTTCTATAAGCTGACACATGGTTATGCACTTTAAATGCTAATAAAAGAGTTAGCTGTCAGTTATTAATAGAATATGGGTGTGTGCTCTTCAAAGAACATTTCACGTAAGGTGGTATGTTTGGTATGTCTGCGGCATTTAAAACTTTCCCATCACCCTTCCTTGTCATTCATTTTCACCTCACTTGTGAATTGCAGGCACGGAGAGCAGAGGACTATACAAAACAATATGCAGGCTGAAATGGAAAAGAAAAGCAAAGCCCCGAGCTCCGAAGAAGAGAAAATGTCACCTTTGTATACAGACACGGCTTGCAACAGAGATGTGGGAATAGCTACGTGGGAACGCATGTATAACATGCTCGAAGAGGAGAATTCCAGAGTAATGGAGGTTATAGCTGTTGCAGGCTTACAGAGTTCTTCTGAAGCATCCCTCGCAGAGCTAGCTTACTCATTTTTACATCGGATAGGAATGAGGCCAAGAATCCTCCCATACACGGACATAGTCAAATGAATATTGGATACCACAGAAATCAAAAATAGACAGTTCAAATTTCATGGTTAAGGACTCATTAGTTCATTCATTGCACAAGATTTAAATCTCATGTATCATCTACCAGAGCCACAAGAAATATACAATAGACAATTTACAGAGAAATTTGTAAAAGAAAATCCGGACCTAGCAGAAACTATCAAAGACTGGTCTAGGAGAGACGAGCCGCTGAAGAAAGATAAACACGGTATGTAAAGTACTGGTTCCCTTACCTCTCCATACTACTTTGTTGTTGCCATGCTCTGTAGGATATTTGGAATGCCATATATTAAAAAATTCTCATCTGAGTGGCTACCATTATTGGATGCTACCACAAATGCCACCATTGTAGATTGGGCCAAAATTTTGTCTGATAACCTGGTCACAGCCATTGTCAGTTACCATCCAAAAGAGCTACGGCTCAAAGGACCTATCCTCCTTTTTACCTTTCCGCATATATAATGGATGCAATATGTTATGTTTCTAAGTTTCCTGTTATGGGTTGGAAGTGGACGACACAAGACCCTCTACCCATCCATGTCTATCACAAAGAGTTATGGGACTCTCAGTTCGTTCCATACTTCTACCAAATTTGTCATGGATTTATGTTGCCCTTGTATAGAATTTTGTACGATAAAGACCCTCCGAGATGCTCGCCTGAAGCAGAAGTAGACATCCTCACTGTCGCAAGATGGTTCGGGGAAGAAATGTTTACTTATGTCAAGGTTTTTGGAAGTTCTACACCCTCTCATGTCCTACCTTTATATATCCCCGATAAACTCTTAGCCCGAGAGATCGCCTACCAAACCTGTGGGGAAGGAGGCCTAACTAAAGAATTAAAAGACAAAAAGAAGGCTATATGGCCACAGTTTCCTATAGCCCGTGGGACCTTCTCGCTATTCGATGTAGGTCATGCCTTTGCAGAAGTAAAAAATATCACGTGCTTACAGCTATTCAAATTCACAGCAAGGCCATTTGACCCTTATGAGGTCACCCACAATTTTACAATAGCAGTCAAGATAAAGGTGTTCTCCGGAGAAAAAGATTTATTTAATGATATATTTCAACAGAAAAACACATTGGAGGAAATTATGCACACAGCCCAATTACAGCTATCCCCAGAATAATTTCAAAGGTTCAAAACATACAGGGAAAGAAGGCTAGCCAGTATTCCTTTACAAAAGCTATGCCTAAAACCCTCAAGAGAACCAACTCCAAGTGTTAGCCTCAGTGGAAGTTCAAGTACCAATGGATCTAAGTCCAAATCCGAAAAAGAAGTGTTTGAACATTCTAAAAGATCCAGAAATGAACTAGATAAGAATGAAGGGTCAGTGAAGGATACTGCCCAGTCAAAAGAACTTCTACATCAGTAGGTTATTGCCTCCCTGCAAAGAGATCCTCCCCCTCTCGTCATCCAAGCACCACCAGTCACAGCTGAATTAGACAAAGAATGGGAAACCTTGAACCACTTGATCAATCTTGAAGGACAAACCATGAAGACAAATGTCAGCGATGTACAGATAATAAAAGAAGTAGTCACAGGAACAGTTAGCGAAGTCTCAAATATGGAGCATATTCATATTACTCCATCCTCTGAGCTTGTACTAAAAGTAGAAGAAATCCCTCCTCTAGATATATTTTATAGCCCACAACATAAAGCAGTAGTAAGAAAATAGAGAAAGAAAAGGAAATTGGAAAGCACGCTCTCTCAAAACATAGAACAATTAGACGTCCTATGGAAAGATCCCACAAGCAATCCTACTGAAAATCTGACCAAACTATCTCAGATCGCAGGAGCATACGCCTCCGCTACTATTGACAAAGCATCTGAGGTACAACAATTGCTAAAGGAAAGGGAAGACCAGATACAAGTACTGCAACAAAAATTGCAACAAGCCCATGCCAATATTGAAGCACAGAAACAGCTTGAAAAGTTGCAACAGGACTTCCGGTAGATGTAGATAAGCTATCAGAAAAGTTTGGATGAGAAAGGAAATCAGTTACAGGATTTGAGAGAGATGCACAAGGACGACCCTAAGCTTACAGAATTTATTACGGAGTCCATTTCCTTGAACGAGCAATTACTACAGCAGCAAGAAGCATTGGGCCAAAAGATATCACAGTGGAGTCATTATTGTGAAATCAATGATAAAACCACTAATCAAGTGGTAGACTTGTGAAGTGACTATGATCTGATTGATAAACGAGTGACTGAATATTTGGCTTGGCAAGACACGGACGAGGGTAAAAGAGTAGGTGCACCAAGAATAAATGAAAATCACAAGGAAATGCTCTTTAACAAATGGGACGAGAAAATCAAAGGGGCAGAACAGGCAACAGAAGGAGCAGCCACGGCGGCCAGCAGACTTATTGATTGTGTAAATGAAAATTTACACAGGGAAAATTTTATTGCAGAGACCACTCCAAGTTACTTACCAAACGCACAACAGCTAGTGGCAAATTGGAAACAGAGAGCTCAAGAAAAGGCCAAAGTAATCCAAAGGCTAAGCAAGTTAAACTGGGATTGTTACTGGACATACTTGGTGAAGCCGCATAGCTAATGGATGATTGTTAAGTGCATTATAAATGCAACTGAAAAAATGGTGCCATCTCTTGTAGATCCTATTTTCTCATCCCAGTTAAAAGTGGAAGTCAGCCACCCGACTCTCCTTAAACAGATGTTGCATACATGTGATTTCAGAGATCAAATACAGAAATAGTTTAATTTTAGTTATAATTTCATTTTATTTTCCTGAAAAGAGGACGGTCATTTAAACCGCATCCTTTATTTTTGTAATAATTTATTTTTAGAATTAGTCAGTAGTATTTAAACCCTTCTCATAGCATTTAGAGAAGGGTCCAGAAATTTAATCAAAACTTGTCTCAGAACATGCACTTGCACCCAGAGGAGGTTTGGAGTGAAATGAAATGGAACAAGGTTTCATTTGATATCTGCTACTGATCTTGCACTTTTTGTACTCATTAGTGGATGTTAAATCAGGACGAGATAAATAAATTTCCAACTTGAAGTCATGAGTAGGACTAGTTATAATGGACTCTATCCTTAACAACTTCTGCTTAATGCGTTAAAGTGATATTCAGTTTTCTAGTTGTTTATATATTACAGCATGGATGTCTGAGTTATCATTGGCACTTTGTATGGTGAATAACTATTCGTTATGTTTAGTGTCTGAATAGCTCATTTTATGCGATACAGTTTTCAACGACTTCTTCGTCTAACTTCTATATACAACGAAGTCGTCATCATACTTGAATTCCTTTCTTATAATAGCTGAATGATCTTTATTACCAGTTATTGTTTGAAATCTTTTTAGATCGCATAGAAGAAAGATCACACCCTGGGTTAGCATAAATTTTGATGTTTTTCTATTTGTTAGAATACAATAGCATAGCACTAGATTAGAATTAGGATAGAAGTATTCCATTTAGAAAAGAAATACCCATCTTTCTCTCACACACACACTGAATTGGGAAACTGGTCCCATATCCCCAGTTGGACCCGCTATACCAAACGGATAAGGAGCTGCCAACCAAGGTCTGGACCGAGCGGGTATCCCCCTTATTGTTGACCCGATTTTCGGGGCCTTCAACAAGCTCTTAAATGATTCATGAGTTTAGGGATTAATTAAATAAGATCATGGAATGATATGCAAAAGATATTTCTAGAAAAATATAAAGATCATGATATTAAAGAATAAATCTTTAGAATGAATAAAAAATAAGATGAGAGCCTTTAGGATCTAATAGATATGTTCATGTATATTGTTAAGAGGGAAAAATTACATCATTTAGAATCTGACACATTAAAAACCCTCTTACTTAGAAAAATTAGGGATGATTGGATTGAACTCCTTGATCTCATGAGTAGAGGTGATTTATACCAGTTATCATTTGAAGAAATTCATGAAACAAGCAAGCGCTTGTCAAGAGGAAGGGCAAGAGTAAGTAAATCAGCATCAATATCGGTAAGTCAAGCTAAACTTAGAAATTTTTTTGATGACTTTAAAACGGAAATTCTTAGCAATCTAGGTGAACAAGTAGAAATTTTAAGAATACAAAATGAGCAAAATAACATGTTGACATTTGTGTTGTCCATGTAGAATCACATGATGTTAAATATTGCCCCTCCTACCAAGGTTGAAGGAAGTTTACTAAGAGTACAATGGAGAAAGTCAATTTCCGATGTAGTTATGTTATTTAGCTCCAAGAGGACCATGGAAACCTATTCAACCTGATATGATGCAAGATCCTAATTCACAATTTCAATACTATGCACATCCATCTCAAAGTAATTGGAACGCACCCTTTCCTTGGCAACCTTAGCCATCTCAACCCTAAAACCATCTTAGCAACAATGATGGAAAGGAACTTATGGGATCCATACACAATATCCTCAATATTTTCCTCAATATCCTCCATACCCAACTCCATGCTATCCCTATTGTCCACCTCCACCACAACCACAACCCCAGCCTTATCCATCTCAAAGGTCCACTTCCACTCAACTACCTGTACCACCATTTCCAAACCCACACAAGGAAGTAGCTC
>APFE030101476.1:0-12452 GCA_000404065.3 Pinus taeda
GGGAGGAAAAGGTGGTGGAGGAGGTTGAGGTGTAGGTGGAGGTGTTAGAGGAGGAGGTGGAGATGTAGATGCAGGAGGAGGATGTAGAGGTGGAGGAGGAGATTATGGAGGTGGAGGAGGTGGAGGCGGAGGAGGAGGAGGAGGAGGAGAAGTTGGATGAGGGAGTTGAGGTTATAGTGGTGGAGGTGGAGGTGCAGTAGGAGGTGGTGGAGATATAGGTGGAGGTGGAGGATGTGGATGTGGAGGAGGTGGAGGTGGTGGAGGAGGATGTGGAGGCGGAGGAGGAGGAGGATGTGGAGGAGGATGTGGATGAGGAGGATATGGAGGAGGATGTGGATGAGGAGGATGTGAATTCTTATGTGAGTGGTTCATAAAGTCCTTCATGTCTATGATTATTGAATATGTTTCCATGGTAGGAGCCCAAATTGATGTGTGAGCCACCATTTTGTGCCCATAAGCTTGAGATGGTCTATTCTCAGGTAGGTAACATATACGATATCATTTCTATTTCTCTTCCTCATCAACTAATCCTCGGAATTATACAACAAGCATCCATTTCTATGGTGTTGTGCGGTCCATCTCAAAGAATTAGTGAGAGAACCTTTCAAATGGGTCAATGAGTGTATGTTATGGTACACTAGCTAGAAATCCTCCTATGCAGACTCATAATTCTCTTGTTCCCACCAATGAGGTCAAATCTATTCATTCCACATCAACAAATAACCCTTAGTAATCATGAGGTAAGATGAAAGAGAAATAATATAGAACTTTGAGTTGGGAACAAGAAGCATTGTAAACTGTAGAGAATGTTGGGGTTGGCTCAAAAGATAAGAAGAATAAAATCCATCTTCCTTGTAATATTTGTGGGGAAGACCATCTCAATCATTAGTGCTTCTCAATGGATAATATTCGTTGATAATTCATTCAAAAGTTTGTTGCTTGTCAACCTGTTACCTTGAAAAGTCCATTTCCAACCTAGCATTTACTAAAGAATTTACTAAAGCTCTATAAACATTAAAACCTACACCCTAAACCATAAGCATTTTATAACATTTTAAACCCTAAACGCTAAACCCTAATAATTATATAATCCTTTAACAAGCATTTTGTAGCTTTTTTAAAGTGCTAATTAAAAGAATTTACTAAAGTGTTATAAACCCTAAACCCTAATCATTTTATAACGTTTGAAACACCAACACCTAAACCCTAAACCCTAAACGGTAAACCCAAATCATTTTATAACATTTTAAAAATTGTTTTCTAGCTTTCATTTAAATGTTTATTAAAATCGTTTTGAAAAAGCGTTATCCTAAATCCTAAATCCTAAATCCTAAATCCTAAACCCCAAACCCTAAACTCTAATCCCTAGGTATTTTATAACATCTTAAAAAATTGTAACTCTTATTTAAGTGTTTATTGAAATCATTTAATGAAGTGTTATAAAAACTAAACTCTAAAGCCTAAAATGCAAACCATAAAGCCTAAAACCTATTCCCTAAACCCTAAACCCTAAGTATTTTATAACATTTTAAAAAGTGTTATGTAAGATTCATTTAAGTGTTTATTGAAAGTAATTACTAAAGTGTTATAAACCCTAAATCGTAAAAGCTAAACTCTAAACCCTAAACGCTAAGCATTTTATAGCATTTTAAAAAGTGTTTTACAACTTTTATTAACTCTTTATTAAAGTGCTTAGGGTTGTAAGACTTTAGTAAATTCTCTTAATAAACACTTAAAAAAAGTTACAAAAAGCTTTTTAAATTGTTATAAAATGCTTACTATTTAGGGTTTAGGATTTGTAACACTTCAATAAATGCCATCAATAAATACTTAAAAAATGTTACAAAATACCTTTAAAATGTTATGCAATGCTTAGGCTTTAGGGTTTAGTGTATAGGGTATAGGGTTTAGGGTTTGGGGTTTAAGGTTTAGGGTTTGAACTTTTATAAAATGCTTAGGGTTAGGGCTAAGGGTTTAGAGTTTAGAGTGTTATAAACCCTAAACCCTAAACCCTAAGCATTTTACAACATTAGAAAAACTATTTTGTAACTTTTATTTAAGTGTTTATCAAAATAATTTACTAAAGTGTTATAAACCTTAGATCCAAAACCCTAAACTCTAAACCTTATACCCTAAAACCTAAACCCTAAAACCCAAACCGTAAACACTCAACCCTAAACACTAAACACTAAACCATAAGCATCCTATAACATTTTAAAAAAATGTTTTGAAAGTTTCCTTTTAAGTGTTTATTAAAAGCATTTAGTAAAGTGCTATAAACCATAAACTGCAAAACCTAAACCCTAAAACACAAACCCTAAACCCTAAATACTAAGAATTTTACAACATTTTAAAAATGGTTTTGTAACTTTTTATTCAAGTGTTTATTAAAATCATATACTAAAGTGTTATAAACCATAAACCCTAAACCCCAAGCACCAAACCCTACACCATAAACACTAAACGGTAAACTCTAAGCATTTTATAACATTTTTAAAAGCATTTTGTAACTTTTATTTAAGTTTTTATTAAGAGAAATTACTAATGTTATAAACCCACAACCCTCAACCGTAAACCTTCAATCCTCAACCCTCAACCCTAATCCCTAAACCCTAAACCCTAAGCATTTTATAACATTTTAGAAAGTGTTTTGTCACTTTCATTTAAGTGTTATATTAATACCATTTGCAAAAGTCTTATAAACACTAAACTGTAAAGGTTAAACACTAAACCACAAACCGCAAACCCTAAAACCTAATCCGTAAACCCTAAACCCTAACCCTCATCTGCAAACCCTAAGCCCTTAACCCTAAATCCTAAACCCTAAACCCCAAGATGTAAATTCTAAACCCTAAGCATTTTATAAAATTTTGAAAAGTGTTTTTATCTTTTATTTAAGTGTTTATTAAAATAATATACTAAAGTATTATAAGACCTAAACCCTTACCTGTGAACACTAACCACAATCCCTAAATCCTAAACGCTAATAATTTCATAACATTTTACCTAATCTTTTCACCTTTTCACTTAGAAAATGACAATAACAAAAGAAGTAAGCAAGTTTTGAAACTAGCTGAAAAAGCATATCCGTTGGAAGAATTCACTGTAGTAAACGTGCATAAAATAGAAATAATTATGAAATATGAGTTGGCCAGAAAATGCGTATCTATTGGAAGGAGTGGTAGACGTCACTAAATCATATCCTTTAATTTGGAAAAGCCAAAAAAAACATAAATAATTATGAAATATGAGTCGGCAAGAAACGCGTATCTGTCCAAAGAAAATTTATGAGGCATATTTGTAGTTTGAATAAAAATGAGGCGAGAACACCTATAAATTTCAGATCATCACCCTCCCTTCTCCTCATTGATTTTTTGTTTGTGCTATGTTTTTGCGGTAATCACTTCAATTTGGGTGTTTGAATCATGTTTTTGACGATGGAAATGGATTCAACACCATCGAATACCTCTAGTGCACCTAAAATTATGATGTTTGACAACTTTTACTTGTATTTACAAAAATCACTACCAGAGTTTTTCAAAATATGATCAGAATTTCCTAAAGTTTAGGGTAAAAAAGCATATATATTAAAATTGCTTTTTTTTCTTTTGTGTATAGAAGAAATAAGTCATAAAACTAATTTTAATATGTTTTAATTTTATGAAAGATAATAATATTCCACTATTTAAGATTAAAATATGTTTCTTCAACATTCAATAATTTCAAATTTTTTATTTTATGTAGAAAAATATTTTTTAAGTAAAAATAAATATTTTGTATTTAATATACAATATTTATACATATTTTTAAATTTTAGCTTGAAATGGAAATACAATGCTTTCAAATCCCTATTTTAATAAACATAAAATCATTATATCTGAAAATGGTATAAATGTTATTACTCAACTTTTTGGAAAGCAGATAGGAAATGGAAACAATATTATGATCTAATTTTCTCTTATTTTAAATTAAAAAGAAGTTTCTAACCTATAAAGTTTTCATAGGTTTTTATGTTATCTTAGCCATAAAGTCAGTGTAGTGCCAACAAAGTAGAGCATCTTTGCTATAGTTGAGGGACTCGTTTAGGCTTTTTGAAGTAATGTCATTTTTTATTTTAAATTTTATATGTATTACTTCTTAAATGTATTTAGACTTTTAAATTATTATTTTTATTAATAATATTTTAAAATTATTTTCATGTAATAAAACCTAGTAATAATAATTAAAAAATAAAAATTAACTGAAGCAAAAATCTTGCCATGTAATTAATTTTAATGAATAATAATATTTAAAAAATAATAAAAACGAATGTTTAATCATGTAACTGAGCCTAATTAATAATAATAATTAAAGAATCAAAAACAACTAAAGTAAAAAAAACTCTCAAATAATGGGAATTGTGAAAGAAGTTGCAAGTTACCTAAAAGAAAGGAACTCTTAAGGTAAGTTCCTTTTTGAAAAAATTAACAACCAAATCCACTAGTTAATAATAAAGTTGAGTTGGCTGAAAAATCTCATCTGTTGGAAGAGATTAGTTTATAATAAAGCTCAGTTGCCTAAAAAAAACCATTCTCTCTAAAATATATATATAATAATATATATATATATATATATATATTATTTATACATATCTTTAAATTTTAACCTAGGCCTCATGTTAAATTGAAATGTAATGTTTTCAACCTTTTATTTGGAAATATATAATCGTTATGTGTCTAAGATATAATATTATAGTAAAGTTATATAATTAATATCATAACTTTTTGGCAACTGCATATAAGACAAATAATATTACCATATAATTTTCTCTTATTTTAAATTAAAACAACTTTTCTAACATATAAATAATAAAAAAAATATGTTATCTTATTATTTATTTTAAATTTTCCATGTTTTTTTTTAAATGTGTTTTAATTTTTTAATTCTTACTTTTAATGAGAGTGTTTTAAAAATCTTAGTATGTAACGTAGCCAAATTATTAATAATAATTAAAAAAAAAACTCCAACAAAATAACGGAAATTCAAATGTCAAAGAAATTGATGCTTAAAAAATACACGAAATCAAAAGATAAGTTTGTTTTTGAAATAATTAACAACCAAATCAATTACTTAATAATAACTGAAAAAGCCTATCCTTGCAAAGAGTGGGAGACATAGACCTCGGTAAAAAAATAATAATTATGATGGATGAAAACATAAATAATTATAATGGATGAGTATTATGATGGATTAGTCGGCCAGCCAAGAACGCATATTTGTTGGAAGAAGTGGGAGTGTGTCTAAATTATATTTGTTGATATGGAAAAAGCCAAATGAAACAGAATATGTACACATAATGAGGCATATTTTCCCCTTTTATGTTAAAGCATATAGAATTACCTATAAATTTCAAATATTCTTCATCTTTGGTCAACCAAAGAGGTACAGATAATTAGAGATATTTTTTTCCCCTTTTATGTTAAAGGAGGTAGAAGTACCTATAAATTTCCAATATTCCCGCTTTTTGGTCCTCTTGCTCTCTTGACTGTTTTTTGGGTATGTTTTATGGGAAGCACTTTTTTGGTTTGTTTTACGGGAAGCACTTCAATCTGGGTGTCTATTTTTTGTACTTTTATGGAGAGAGTAATGATCCAAATCAGACACTCAGTGTGTAAAATATATTGTCCCCAACTTGTGGAGGAGGACAATGGATTTGGACCTCTAGTCTATTTTTGATGATCATTAGTTGGATGCCATTTTGATGAATACTTTAATTAGTTTAACCTCGTGCAGGTTAATCTCTTTAAACCAGCCTCGTGTCCATGTTGATTTTGATAATTAGTTTATCTTGTTCCATTTACTTGGATTTTGAAAGTCTCCCTTAGGTTCCACTTCTAGAACAATGGATTTGGAAATATGGCTTTTCCAGAAGATGTTTGTGACATGCAATTGATTGAGATCAATGTTTTTTTTATTGTGTTACCTTACTTAGATATTTGTTCTGCACTTTTGTTGATTTCCACGAAATGAAATTATGAGTAAACTTGTGAACTTCAATTGAAAAAAAGTTACTTTGCTTGGTAAAAAACTATAATTGGAAACTGCATATATAATACATGAATATTACCATATTAATGTACATTAAAAAATAATTCTCTAAATATACCTTTTTAATAAAATTTTATGTCAATTTTTTTTTTTAATTCTTAAATTATTACTTATTACATACATCTCTTTAAAAATTTTACCATCTAACTAAGAATATAATTATCCAATCAAATTAACTCCAAGATAATGGGAATTCAAATGGTATCTTGGAATTCAAATGGTAAATGATTTGATTGTTAACTAATATTTTCACCTTTTTACTTAGAAAACTGCAGTAACACAAGCGGTAAACAATTTTCGAACCTAGCTGAAAAAGCATATCCATTGAAAGAATTGACTCTGGGAGAAGTGCATAAAATAGAAATAATTATGAAATATGAGTTGGCCAGAAAACGCGTATATGTTGGAAGGAGTGGAAACGCGTATCTGTTGGAAGGAGTGGTAGACGTCACTAAAGCATATCCCTTAATTTGAAAAACCCAAAGAAAAGAGAAATAACTATGAAATATGAGGTCGCTAGAAACGCATATCTGTTGGAAGGAGTGGTACACGTCAATAAAGCATATCCGTCAATCTGGAAAAGCCAAAGAAAACTGATGAGCCATATTTTTAGTATGAACAAAAACGAAGCGGAAACACCTATAAATTTCAGATAATCACATTCCCCCCTCCTCTATTGATTCTTTGTTTGTGCTGTCTTTGTGGTAATCACTTCCATCAGGGTGTTTGGTGTTTATGTCTTTTTCTTTAGGCTTCCTTGTACTTAAAATTCAATGTTTTAAATTAGATTGTCTTCGTGTAAAATTTGATTTCCCAATTTAATATTTCAAATTAGATTGTGCGTGTAAAATTTCATGTCTCATATTTGTATGAGGATAATGGATTTGGATTTCTAGCCAGCTTTAGAAGATCATCTGTCGGGTAAAATTCTATGTCCCATATTTGTCGATTGAGAGAAGAGGTGGATAATAGATTTGGACCTCTAGCCCATTCATCATGTCTTGGATGTAATTTTGATGAATTCTCTTTCATTCGATGAGAACAAGAAATTTGGACCCATGGTTTTTTCGAAAAAAGATACTCTGCTAAATGCAATTGAATCATACCAATGTTTTTTTTTCATTGATGTATGCATTGGGCTTTTTCTTTCATTGATGTATGCATTGTGTTATTCACTTAGATATCCGCTTTGTCCCTTTTTATATCTTTGAGTTGACTAAGTTTATTTCGTATATGTTCGAATAAGTTTATTCCCAAACTTGAACTAAATTCATTAAGCCTTGTGTTTCTCTTTTGTTATGATTTGATGAATAAGAACTGCCAATGGGCGAGTTGATATGTTCCAATGCCCTCTTTTTGCTGCTACCCTCACCATTGTTGGTCTATTCTCCAAATTGCTTCCAGGTACTTTGTTTATTTCTTTCTGCTTTGTTTATTTAAATTTAATATAATTTTTTTTAATGTAATTTTCTTACATTAATGTACCTCCAGTTAGTTTCGCCTCTTTAAATCGGCCTCATATCATTGTTGATTTTGATAATTAGTTTATCCTATTCAATTTAGGTCCATCTCTATGTCTGTTTTCAAATTTGTGTGGGATGCAACAAGAATAGTTTGTACTTCGATTTTGAGGGTTTCCTTTAGGCTCGGCTTCCAGAACACTGTTTTTCATATCACTTAAATTTTAAGGTTTCATTTAATCTCCACTTCAAGAACTCTTTTTTTCATATCACTTGCTTTTAATATCATGGTAGTACAATTTACTGTAAAATTCATTCATTGAATTATTGGTACCAATTTCAACCAATTGACTAGGAGACAACGCTTCTTTTTGGTGAAATACACGAGCTATTCAATTACTTAATACACGAGCTATTCAATTACTTAGAAACTACAGTAGCGCAATTTTGGCACTCATCTCATCTTTGGACATAAACTTCCATCTTCATCTATCTAGTCTAGTTTCCACTCAAATCCACACGAAATCGAATTCTTAGCTTCGTCACACACTATAATTGTCCACTCATAGGTTACGCTATAAAATCATTTAAAATAATTTTAGCAAAGTCAGTTTTCATGATTCTGGGTCAGGTTAAGGTCCTTGGTTCGTAACTTCATCGCTATCGAAAACCAAAGTAAGATATATATCTTGTTGAGGATTTGGGTGCGCCCAGATTTTTACTTACCTTTGCCATCGGTTGCTGTTGAAGTTTAAGGCTTTCAAAATGTATTCATTTTATACCGATCCATAATAATTACATTTCCACACCCAACGATCTCAAGCTAAGATGTGGACCCTCGTTGTATGGTCTCTACAATTCATAGCAGTTGGGATTGAAACCGGGTTGTACGGTTAAATGACTAATCACAGCGATCATATGCAAATAGGGTGATATCACTGGGGCATGAAATAACAAGATTTTGTTAGATATGATATCGCTTGCATTATCTGATCGATTGGTGAGATGTATCCACCAATACCATGGAAAGGCTCTTCAATGCTCTTACCACAAGTGTTTGAACGCGAAATATAAAAATATAAGCTTATGTTTTGGAGGATGTCTGGGTTTAAGAGCGTTTTACCAGTTACCAAAAGCACATATTATTATAGTTTTGAATTCAATTAAGTATTAATTTTATCCACCACTTTTATAAAGTTTTTTTATATTTTAGCTAAAATGTAGAATAGATTTTATCAACCCGTAGTTTATTTAAATATATTTTAAGTTGAATGTGAAGAAAATAATATATTAAATTATACTACAATTTAGAATAATATAATTTAGTTAAAACAATTTATGCTAAGATGATATTAAATATGACGAATCTCATTTAGTTGACAACATTAATGGGTTAAGGTCACTTTCTTTGAAGTTAGATTTAATTTATGATATACCTCTTTATATGGTGAGGTGAGGTCAATTCAAATCAAAATTTATTATGACATATATATAACATGTTTTATCAAATTTCAATTGTTTTTTAGTAATGTTACTTAAAGAATATCTCACAACAAATAATATTATAAACTATATATTATAGATATTTTTATGGTGGGCTTTTTTATTTTTTATTTTTATTTTAGCAATTAAGGTGTGTATATATATATATATATTAATTAAGCCCCAAGGGTTAGCTCAGTTGGTCAAAATCAGTACCTCGTCACAAGGAGGTCACAGGGTGCAATCTCCCCGAAGCCCTTGGGGTAACGCCTTGCTAGTGGGCCATGAGGCTAGATTCCCTTCGGGGTCGATTAGCCTAGATTTTTTCGTGGACATAGTGCCACCCATTCACCAGAGTGACAAAGAGAGACAAAGAGAGGGAAAGAGGGAAGGGGGAGGGAAGAAAAGGCAAGGAAAGAGGGAAGGGAGAAGGAAGAAAAAGGAAGGAAAGAGGTAGATAGATAGAGGAAGGTGGAGGGAAAGAGGGCAAGGTGTAGTGAGGGAGAGGGGGAGAGAGTAGTGGGGGATGAAGTAGAGAGAGAGAGAGAGAGAGATAGCAGGCGGATGAGGAGGAGTAGGAGGAAAGGGAGGGGAGAGGAGTTGGTGTGTGAGAGAGAGATAGAGAGAGGTACAAATAGAGAGTGGAAGTGGGTAGATTTGCAAGAGGAGGGAGAGACTAAGACAGAGAAAGAGAGAGAGAGACAGGTAGAGATGAGGGGCAGAGAGACAAAGAGAGGGAGGGTGAGAGATAGATGGAGGGAGAGAGAAAATGTGAGAGGGAGTAATGAAGTGGGGGAAGAGAGTTAAAGAGAGAGAGATAGGGAGAGAGGAAGGAGAGGTAGAGAGAGAAACATGGAGGAATGTGGGGATGAGAGAGGGGGGGGTTAAGGGAAGAGAGATTAATAGAGTTGGGGTAGGGAGGGAAAGAGGGACAAGGGAGGAGGGTCAATCAAGAAAGGGGAGGATAAGGGTGAGATGGGAATGTGGGGAGTGAGAGAGAGAGATATAGAAAGAGGTGGGGGCAAAGGGAGATGAAGGGAGGGGGTGGAGAAAGTGGCGGGGGGGGGAGGACGGAGAAAGGGAGAGAGAGAAAGGGGGAGAGGGAGAGAGAATTGAGAGAAATAAGGATAGAGGGGAAAAAAAACATAATGTGGGAGAAAGAGAGATATGAATACATCGAATTTGAGACAGTGAGAGAAATTGAGGAGGGAGAATATAGAGAGAGGGAGGGAGGGAGAGGTGGAGAGAGAGGTAGGAAAAGTGAGAGAGAGAAAGGGAGAGAGAGAGAAAGGGTTGGAAATGCAAAGAGAGGGAGGTGGAATGGGTGGATAGGTAGAGTGGAGAGGGATGGAAAGAGAGAGAGAGAGAGTGGGGGAGAGAGAGCGAAGGGGGAAGGGCGAGAAAGGGGTTCGAAGACTGAGGGAAGAGGATGGAGGAGAGGGATAGGGGGAATGAGAGAGAGAGGGGGAAAGGTAGGGGGAATGGGGAGAGTGAGTGGGAGAGATAGTGAGAAGGGGGGAGATGAGGAGAGAGAGAGAGGGTCAAAAGGGTAGAGGGGAGGGGGAGAGAGAGAAGGAGAGGGAGGGATGGGGACAGGTTGCAAGGGAGATGTGTAGATAGTTGGAGGAGGGGAGGTAGCAAGGGAGATGTAGAGATATAGTTAGAGGGAGGGGCCGACAGAGGTGGAGTGGGGAAGAGATAGAGAGGGATAGAGGGAGGGAGTGATCGAGGGAGTTAGCGGGAGGGAGACTGCAAAAGGGAAGAGTTGGAGAGGGGAAGGTTGAAAACACTTCACTAAATTCTTTTAATAAACACTCGAAAAAAAGTTACAAAATGATTTTTTAAATGTTATAAAATCTGTAGAGCTTAGGGCTTAGGGTTTAGGTTTTAAAATGTTATAAAATCCTTAGGGTTTCGCCGTTTAGGGTTTATGGTTTATAATATTTTAGTAAATACTTTTAATAAACACTAGGGTTTAGATTTTAGGGATGATTTAGTAAATACTTTTAAAAAAAGTTTAGAAAAACTTCTAAAACGCTTATTAAAATGTTATATAACTCTTAGGGTTTAGGTTTTATGTTTATGGTTTATAAAAATTTAGTAAATGATTTTACGATTAGGGTTTAGGGTTTAGTATTAGTTTTTGGGGTGTAGGGTGTAGGGTTTAGGGTTTATAACACTTTAGTAAATGCTATTAATAAGCACTTCGATAAAAGTTACATAACACTTTTTAAAATGTTATAGAATGCTTCAGTTTTAGGTTTAGGGTTTGTGATTTAGTGGTTAAGGCTTAAAGTTTAGGGTTAATAACACTTTAGAAAATTCTTCAAATAAGCACTTAAATAAAAATTACAAAACACTTTTATAAATGTTATAAAATTGTTTATGGTATACGGTTTAGGGTTTGGGATTTTACAACTTTAGTTAATGTTTTTAAAAGAAACTTAAAAAAAGTTACAAAATACTTAAAATGTTATAGAATACTTAAATTTTAGTGTTTATGCATTAAAATGGTAAAAAATACTTAGGGTTTAGGGTTTAGGGTTTGAGATAGTGAGAGAAATTGAGGAGGGAGAATATAGAGAGAGAGGGAGAGGAGGAGAGAGAGGCGGGAAAAGTGAGAGAGAGAAAGGGTTGGAAATGCAAAGAGAGTGAGGTGGAATGGGTGGATAGGTAGAGTGGAGAGGGAGGGAAAGAGAGAGAGAGAGAGAGAGAGTGGGGGAGAGAGAGCGAAGGGCGAAGGGAGAGAAAGGGGTGCGAAGAGTGAGGGAAGAGGATGGAGGAGAGGGATAGGGGGAATGAGTGAGAGGTGGGGCAAGGTAGGGTGGAATGGGGAGAGTGAGTGGGAGAGATAGAGAGAGATTGTGCATGTAAAATTTAATGTCCCATATTTGTCTGTTGACAAAGAGGAGGATAATGTATTTGGACTTCTAGCCAGCTCTAGAAGATCATCTGTCGCGTAAAATTTCATGTCCCATATTTGTCCATTGAGAGAAGAGGTGGATAATGTATTTGGACCTCTAGCCCACTCATCATGTCTTGGATGAAATTTTGATGAATTCTCTTTCGTTTGATGAGAACAAGATATTAGGACACATCGTCTTTTCGAAAAAAGATCATCTGCTAAATGCAATTGAATGATACCAATGTTTTTTCTTTCATTGATGTATGCATTGAGCTTTTTCTTTCATTGATGTATGCATTTGGTTATTCACTTAGATATCCACTCTGTCCCTTTTTATATCTTTGAGTTGGCTAAATTCTTTTAATAAACACTTAAAAAGAAGTTAGAAAAGAGTTGTTAAAATGTTATAAAATTCTTATGGTTTATGGTTTAGGGTTTAGTGTTTAAAATGTTATAAAATTTTGAGGGTTTACGCTTTACCCTTTATAACATTGTATTAAATGATTTTAATAAACACT
>APFE030101483.1:0-18160 GCA_000404065.3 Pinus taeda
AAAAATATTTTGAAGGTGATGTTGCTCTCCTCTTTTTTCTTTATAATGGAAAGAAGGTTAGGTTGATCTATTCTTTTTTGTCTATAATATAAATAATGCAAGTACAAAGATGAAAGCACTCTCTATGGATTTACCTAAGATCTATGACCTGATAGGTTGTTGCAAACACTAAAATCCATCTGTTATGATCCCTCACTCCCACTATCTATTGCCTTGCTCTACTTTGGAACAAGAGAATTGAAAATGAATGGAACTTCTTTTCTTATTATTGTCTCAGTTATAAGATAGCTTAATAACCAACTAAGGGTTAGGTTCAACTCTTAGCTTTATTTACAACTTTGACCCTTTTAGACTCTTTTACATAGTCTACACATGAATACCCATTTTTGCTCAAGTAATGGAGGCTAACACGGATTCCTCTCTAAATATGGTGGTGAAATAGGAAGTTCAACTTCCAATTGCATAAAATTTTCATATCAACTTCGATTGATGTCTTTCTTGAACCACTAGAATTGTCTCCAAGTGCATAAAAAGACCATGGGGTAACTAATAATTTTTGGGCCCTAGAAAATTTCATTTGATGCTTCACACTACCTCCAAAATGTTTAGAACCACAATTATCCAAGTTGAGACCCATTGGTAAATATGGCATTATGAGTTGATTCCTCCAATTATCCCACTCTAAAAGCATTGAGATGGAAGGAGAATAAGATAATGATCAAACCCATATTAAAGAGAGGGAATAAGAGATAGAGTTGAAGAGATAGAAAGAGAAAAAAAGGAGAGATAAAGAGAGAGTGAGGGAGTGACAAAAAGAGAGAGAGAGAGAGGTGTGTAGGTGTATGTGTGTGTGTGAGAGAAGGGTGGGGGGGGTGGTTATAGAGACAAATAGATATGCAAGGGGAGAGATAGTGAGTGGTGATCTAGATCACCCCCAAGATATGGAAAATTGAAATACCAAAAAAAACGAGAACATGCAATAAAAAAAACCACTAAGAATTTTTTATTAAATCAGAGAATAATTGTAAAAGCTACATTGTGGTGGACAATATGTCCTTTTAAAAAATGTGACTTGTTACCTATATCATTTTTTAGTTACAATACCATAGGTAAATTCCATGTGTTGTTAAATACCATGGGTGAATGAATACCATGGGTGGATGCCACTTACAATACCATGGGTAAATTCCATGGGTGGATAAATACCATGGGTGGATGCTAGTTACAATACCATGGGTAAATTCCATGGGTGGATGCCAGTTACAATACCATGGGTGGATGCCACTTTCCATTCATATCATTCCTCCCTCCTTAAGAAGCAATGGTCCCCACTACATGAAGTTCCATCTTGAGAAGCCTTTTTTAAATATGAAGAGCCACTGAAGAGAAGGGTTTTGTGTTGTTAACCCATAACCATGATGATTGAAGCTCCAAGGATAGAGGTACCTTGTAATGCTTGTGACCAACTGTGATACTAAGAGTGTGCGGCCTAAAAAATGGATTTCGATGAAGCGTGGGTTTGTGGCTGACCCATAACCATGAAAAATGAAGATTCGAGGATAGAGATACCCTATAATGCTCGTGACCAACTATGATACTAACAGTGTGCAACCTAGAAAATGGACTTCAATGGCAAGGGTTTTGTGTGAATGACCTATAACCTTGATGTTTTTCAGCCTTCTTAGTAAAGTGTGGTGGCTTGTCTAGTAGATTTTCCTATCCAACAAGATGTTGTAAAGGCTTCTTTCACATTTTTTTCTAGAAATAGAGTTCTTGTTGAAGATTTGTTGATAATTTATTCTATAGGTGATGAAATCAAATTTTGTAAAAGACTCATTTGAGGTATTGAAGAGATCTTTCTATTGATATAAGACACTTGAAATTTGATGAATTGTACAATGAAAATGATTCATGATACTCATGGTACGTGTGGTCGTGTAATGGTCCAAACATATGTAAGTCAATTGCTTATATCTCTCAAACTGGGAATTAAATTCTATAAAAACCCCAATTGAGGGAACATAAAATCCTTTCAAATGAGATATCTTATACCTTCTAAAATTCTCTATGGAGGCCATGGCACTTGCTTGAAATTTTTTGAAGATTGTTGCTCTGTGTTTCATCCATCATTGTGATGCAAACCCTCATTCCCATGGAGTCGTAACAGTCTATGGTACCACTGATCCAAACCTTGGGGTGAGGCCCCCAAGATTTGAAAATTTGAAATGCCAAAAAAAGATGAGAACACGCAGTAAACAAAAAGACTAGTAGTTTTTTTATTAAAATAGAGAATAACTGTAAAAACTACATTGTGGTGGACAATCCGTGCTTTTACAAATGCGGCTTGTTACTTATGTCATTTTCTTGTTACAATGCCTAAGATAAGTTCCATGGGTGGGTAAATACTATGGGTGAATGAATACCATGGGTGGATGTCACTTACAATACCATGGCTAAATCACATGGGTGGATAAATACCATGGGTGGATGAATACCATGGGTGGATGCCATTGACAATACCATGGGTAAATTATATGGCTGAATAAATACCATGGGTTGATGAATACCATGGGTGGATTCCACTTACAATAACATGGGTAAATTCCATGGATGGATAAATACCATGGATGGATGAATACCATGGGTGGATTCTACTTTCCATTCATATCAAGTGGATAGGTAATATAGAGATATAGAGAAGTAGAGAGGGTGGTAGATAAAAATAGAGGTAGAGAGGGGAGAGAGAGATAAAAAGAGAATGATAGAGAGGGATATATAAAGTGATGGGGGGGAGAGAGACAGAGAGGTAGTGAGGGAGAGAAAAAAAATGGAGAGAGAGATAGAAAATGCAGGGAGAGAAAGAGAGAGAAGGAGAGAGAGAATAAATAGAGGAGATATAGATAAGGAGTGAAGGGATAGTGCAAGAGGGATAGAAGGAGAGAGATAAATTTAGATGGGTTTTTTATGAATGATGGAGTGAGGCAGGGAGGAAGAGAGAGGAGAGGGGAGAGAGAAGAAGAGTGGGAGATATATGCACAATTGATAGGGAGGTGAGGGTGGAAAGAGAATAGGGGGATTGGGGGAGAGTGAGAAAGGAGAGAGAGATTAATTCAAAGATAGATATCAAGAGTGGAGGGAGGGAGGCAGGGAGGGGGGCAAGAAGGGGAGAGGGAGGAATATAGATACATGAGAGAGAGATAAAGAGAGGGTATAAGAGAGAGACAGATAGGATAGAGTGAATGATGGAGGGGAGAGAAAGCATGAGGTATTGAAAGGGAGAGTGAGTGGGGATGGGGCAGAAAATGGGAGAGAGAGAGTTTGAAAGAGGGACAAGGGAAATAAGGGAGAGAGAGAGAGAGGGATAAGGGGAGATGGGGGAATAAGATAGAGATAGAGAGGGAGAGTGGTGAAGAAGAGATATGTTTGGTGTGGAACCTGATTATCTTCTTGATTGTTTAGAGGTTTTTGTTTCAATCGTGTTGGATCCATGATCCTGACGGGGTGGCAACGTTAACCGTTTAATCGCCATCAGGGGGGTCTAGGGGCGGTGATGACGATTTTTATGAGCCCCCCATCCCCCCCACTTGAATCTAAAAATAAATGAATTTTTTCCTTGTAAAATATTGTAATTTTATAGTCAATCATGGTCATTCATGAGGCGGATGATCAGATGGTAGAAGTTATGTTAATTTATGGTTTTTTTTTTCCCTATAAGAAAACCCTTGATTTATATGGGGAAATTTTATTATGGCTATGTCTTATTATTCTGAGTGAGAGAGAAGAGAGCATGCAATGTAAGAGTGAAGAGAAAATTACAGTGGATCTGTTGTAGGTTGTATCTCTTCATTTTCCTAGATAATATAAAAGGAAGGACTGGCTGTTTCTTCATGCAGGTAGCCCAAATTGGGTGAACCATGTATATCATTAGGGAAATTTTGAGGTATAAAATGGGCCTCCTAAGGAAATTATAAAATAATAGTGGAAATAATAAAATAATATTATATGACATCATCAAATTTTAGAGGGAAAAAAGAAAAAAAACTATTTTTTCAAGTCGTATTTTCAACTTATCTCCCTATGGGTTTACTCAAATTTCAAGTGGAAACACTCGTTGAATGCATAATTTGATTTCTTATCCAAGGAGTACCCATGTTGCATACTTTTGGTGGACCCTGCTACATGAAAAATGAGAAATACTTGAAAAATGTGATTGCAATCATGTTGTTTCATGTACTTGTCATTTTTTGTGTATCAGGGTCCATCGAAAGTATGCGACATGGTATTCTTTGGATGAGGAATTAAATTTTGTATCAAACGAGTAATCCCGCTTGAAATTTGAGTAAAAATTAGGGAGATAAGTTGAAAATACGAGTTCAAAAAGTAGTTTTATTATTTTATTGTTTTTTTAATCTTTTTACTTTTTTTACTCCAAAAATGGTGAATCATTCCCATGGTTGACATCATCATCTTGAATCCTATTGGTTCTTATAAAGTTTATTTTGGTCGTACATTTTTCTTAAGAGACCCATTTTAGACCTCTAAATTCCCCTAATGATGTGTCTCTATTGTTTTATGTGTTTCTATATTTGTGTTTCCACAATATTTTACATATTTCATTGGTCCATTAATTAATTTATAACAACTGGTATATGAGCCGAAGGTCTATTTAACTAATAAAATTGCAAAAGAGAAGGGTTCCTGGTTCAAGTGGGAGTAATGGCAGAAGATGGTAGGTTTAGGGTCGAGAAATTTAAGGATCAAAACTACTAGTTGTGGAAGATGCAAATCAAAGATTATTTGTATCACAAATATCTATACCTACTATTGAGAGGAAAAAAATAAGTCGACGATTATGACGAACACAGAATGGGAGATTCTTTTCAAAACGACACTAGGAACAATATGGTTGTCTCTAGCAGCGTTGTTGGCATTAAACATTTGAATCAAAGGAAGAAACAACAAAAGGTTTAATGATGGAATTGGAAAAACTATATGAAAATCCCTCGACCTCAAATAAGGTATTTCTTATGAGAAATCTATTTAATATGAAGATGCCAGAAGGTGGATCTGTTTCTAGTTATTCAAATGAATTTAACACAGTTGCCAGTCAGTTAAGTTTTGCAGGGGTGAATTTTGATAATTAAGTTAGGGATTTTTTATTTGTGTGTTCATTTATAGAAAGTTGTAATGGATTAATTATGGCTATCAATAACTCTGTATCTAGATTTATTACTTTAAAGTTTGATGATGTTGTTGGTGTTATCCTTAGTTAGGAAATGTGATGAAAAAGGTCAGGTGAGACATCAAGTAATGCTTTAACTACAAATATTAAGGGAAGAAAAATTGAAAGAGGAAGGAGCCCACAAAATCACAATAAGTCAAGAAAAGGCATATCCAAATCCAGATTAGGGATAGTGTGCTTGAAATGTGGGAAGAAAGGACACCTGAAGAAAGACTGCAAATCTCAGAAAGGAAAAGAAGGAGATGCACAACAAGAGAAAAATCATGAAGCAAATGTGACAGGTGATTTGTTGAAATATGCTTTGATTATTTCATTAGAAAATATTATTGATGCTAGGGTGGTTGATTTAGGGGCTTCATTCCATGCTACACCTAATAGGAAACATTTTCATGACTATGTTAAAGGATATTTTGGACATGTTCGTTTGGGTGATGATAAACCCTGTAAATTATTGGAATGTGTAAGGTTTTTATAAAGAAACAAAATGGAAACCAATGGATATTGAAGGAGGCAAGGCATGTTCCAGATCTCAAGAGAAATCTAATTTCAATAGGGTAGTTAGGTGGTGAAGGTTGTGTAACTACATTCACAGACAAAACCTGGAAGGTCACTAAAGGAGCCCTAGTAATATGAAAGGGAGAAAAGGTTAGTACACTATATTTATGCAATGATATTTCTTATTCTGTTAATTCTATGATCTCCATAGGAGCAGATATGACATTGTGGCATCATAGGGTCAGGTACATGAGTGAGAAAGGGATGCAAATTCTTCACTCAAGAAATTGTTGCCAGTTTTGAAGCATGTTTATTTGGATTTCTATCAAAATTGTGTTTATGGAAATCATAAGAGAGTGATATTTCTCAGAGTTGGGAAGGAAAATAAGAGAGAAAATTTAGATCTTGTGCATATAGATGTATAGGGACCTGCTCAAGTATTATCTCTCGGTGGCTCTCGCTATTATGTTACTTTTATTTATGATGCAACTGGGAAAACCTGGATTTATTCTATTCAAAAATAAATCTGATTTACTTGATACTTTCAATAAATAGAAATTTTTAGTTGAGAATGAGACAAGAAATAAGTTGAAGTGTCTCAGATCAGACAATGGAGGCGAATACTCCAGCAAAGAGTTTGATAAATATTTTTCAGAGCATGGGATTTTTAGAGAGAAGATAGTTCCAGGAACACCACAGGAAAATGGTGTGTCAAAAAGGATGAACAAGACAACCATGGAGCATGAAAGGTGCATGAGATTACATGTAGGATTTTTGTTACAATTTTGGGTAGATTCTATACTACTATTTATCTAATAAATATATGGCCTTCAAGTTCCTTGGATGGTGGTATTGCAGAGGAGGCATGGACATGTAAAATGGTAAACTACTCATTTTTAAAGACTTTCTGTTGTGAAGCCTTTGTTCACATTAGTAAAGAAAATAGAACAAAGATTGAGGCAAAATCAAAGAAATGTACCTTTATTGGATATGGTGTAAATCATTTTGGTTATCACTTATATAATTAGGAAAATCACAAAACCATTAGGAGCGGATATGAAATATACAATTAAAAGGCCTTGTAGAAGGATGAGATGCAAGGAAAGAAATAGGAAAAAGAAAACAAAGAATACATAGTGCTTGATGAGATCACAGAAAAAGTAAAGGTGTCTAGAAATCATAATGATCAACATCCATAACAACAACAACAACCACAACATCAACAAGGACCTAAAACACCTAAAAGTGGTGTTAGAATATTTACTAGGATAAGTAGACCCTTTGAATAATACTATCCTTAATTATATTATGTATTGTTGACAGATTCTGGTGAACCAGAAATATATGAAGAAGCAATGCAGATAGAAACTAGGAAGAAGTGGGAGAAGCCATGCAAGAAGAGATGGAATCCTTGATGCATAACCAGACTTGGGACTTAGTCAAGTTTTCTGCAAGTAAAACAACATTGAAGAATAAATAGGTTTATAGGTTGAAGGAATAAGATGGAGGAAAACAGAGGTGTACGGCTGGAATTGTGGTGGAGTTTGCATACAAAAAGGTATAGACTTTGATGAATTTTTTTCTCCTATTGTTAAAACGAATTCAATCGGAACTATTTCAAGTATAATGGTGGCAAAAGATTTGAATCTAGAGCATTTAGATGTAAATACAACCTTTCTCCATAGGGGTTTGGAGGAAGAAATATATATGCAATAGCCACAAGAGTATGAGGTCAAAGGAAAGGAGAAATTAGTGTGCAAACTAAAGAAGAGATTGTATGGCTTAAAACAGGCTCCAAGGCAATGACATCTAAATTTTGACAAGTTTATGTCTGAACAAGGTTATATACTACATGTCACTCTCACCATTGTGTTTATATTAAGAAGGAAAATGATGACAACTATATTATATTGCTATTGTATGTAGATGACATGCTTGTTATAGGGTCTAATATGAAGGAAATAAATGTGCTCAAAAGAAAATTGGAAAATTCATTTGCAATGAAGGATTTGGGTGCTGCAAAAAAATCCCTTGCTATGAAAATAACTGGAGACAAGAAAAATCGCAAATTAACATTGTCTCAGAGTGAGTACATAGAAAAGTGTTGGAAATATTTAATATGAAGAATGCAAAACCAGTTAGAACAACTTTGGCTATCCATTTCAAACTAAGGAGATGTATCTCAAGACTGAAGAAGAGATGGATTATATGTGTAAAGTTCCATATGCATAACCAGTTGGAAGCTTAATGTATGCAATGGTATGTACAAGGCTTGATATTTCACATGTAGTGGGAGTTGTAAGCAGGTATATGAACAATCTAGGAAAAGAGAATTGGATGGCAGAAAAGTGGATTCTCAAGTATTTGAGAGGTAGCACAAATCAAGCATTATTCTTTGGTGGTTCAAAAATTTCTCTACAGGGAAAAGTTGATGCATATATGTTGGGTGATAGAGATAACAAAAGGAACGCCACAGGGTATGTGTTTGCTATAGGAAGAATAATAATCAGTTAGGTTTCAAAGTTGATTTTTTTTTTTTGCATTTTCAACAATGGAAGAAAAGTATGTTACTGCTACAAAGGCTAGTAAAGAAATGATTTGGTTACAAAGGTTTATGGATGAGTTGGGAAAGAAGCAGGAAATGAGAGGGTTATACAATGACAAAGAGAGTGTCATTCATCTCGCAATGAACTCATCATTACATTCCAAGATTAAACATATACAACTCAAGTACCATTTCATACAGTCATTGTTGGAAGATGGACAGTTTAAGATAGAAAAGATACACACTAGCCAGAATCCTACAGATATTTTTACAAAAGTTATCAAGGAGAAACTGAGATTCTGCTCAGTTTCGATTAGTCTTCAAGTATGATGATGAAGATGAGAAACAACTAGGTCTAAAGTGGAATCATTGTATAGCAAGTGAAGTAGCGGCAGAGTAGCTATAATCAGTCTCTAAGTGGGAGATTGTTGGGTGTGGAGCCTGATTATCTTCCTGATTGTTTAGAGGTTTATGTTCTAGTAGTGTTGGATCCTTATTCCTAACGAGGTGGCAACAACATCCATTTAATTTCCATTAGGGGGGATATGATGATTTTATAAGCCCCCTCCTGGTGAGGGTTCAAGGGCAGCACCCTCGAAGCTAAAAATAGATGAAATTTTGCCTTGTAAAATATTGTAATTTCATAGTCAATCCGGTCTGTTCATTAGGCAGATGATTAGATGGTAGAATTTATTTTAATTTAGTTTTTTTTTTTTCCCTAGAAGGCAACCCTATATTTATATGAGGAAATTGTATTGTAGCTTTGTATTATTATGCTTAGAGATAAAGAGAAAGGGGGCAACGTGAGAGTGAAGAGGAAATTACAATAGATATTTTGTAGGTTGTATCTCTTCATTTTGCTGGATAATAGAAAAGGAAGGACTAGTTGCTTCTCTGTGGATGTAGATCAAATTGGGTGAACCACATATATATGTGTCTCTCTTGTTTTATGTGTTTATGTATTTATGTTTCCACATTATTTTATGTATTTCATTGCTTTGTTAATTAATTTATAAGGAGATAAGGAGAGAGAGTGAGGGAGTGAAGGAGAGAGGAGAGAGAGTGAGGGAGTGAAGGAGAGAGGAGAGAGAGGGAGAGGGAGAAATAAAGTGGAGACAAATATGGAAAATTAGAGGAAGAGGGGGGGTGATATTGGAGAGATAGGGCAGAGAGATGGGTGGAGAGAAAGAATGAGAGAAGATGAGGGAGGAAGGGAGATAGAGATAGATTTAGAGGATGGAGAGAGAGGGGGAGAGAGTGGAGGAAAGAATGAGAGAGAGAGGAAGTGAGGAAGAGAGAGAGAAGGAGAGAAGGAGAAAGAGGGAGAAGGAGAGTGAAGATATTAGAATAAAAATAAAATAATATCAAAGACATAAACATGGTGGTAAAGGCTTCACAAGCCTAAGTGTATTGTATTCCTCTCATACATCAAATATAATGATAATGTTAGAATATATAAACACATCAAGCATATGTCTCAAGATAGTGTGTCTAGCTTGGACGCAATCACTTTGGTTGAGTGAATATCTCAACCACACACTAATCTAGGAGCTTAACTATTTGGAGAGAATATCTCAACCAACTAGACCTAAATAAACTCCCAAGTTTGAGGAACTAACTCATTCTAGAATAGATAGGTAGGAATAAATCCAAATTTTATAACTTTAATTATTTTGAATATTTTGGACTTATTATTGTTTTATGAGAGTGTGAGGCTAACATTCCCCCCCTCAATCATAAGTCCAAAGTAATAACCTGGAACCATCTCGAGATCCTCATGATGAAACTATTGAGCTAATCCTCAATGAAAAACTTCCTGAAAAAACACCAAAAATGGATGCTGAAATCTCCAATCTGAAGAGAACAAACCAAGAAACATGAATTAGCTACAAGTCTGATACATATCTGAAAATTGCTTAACAACTCTATCAAATGACAATCTGCAATGCAAAAGGATCCATATATCCTTTTCTTGGTCCAGTAACCATCAAATTGAACAAAAGAATGTCCATAAATTCTCTCAATCAACATCCCAATTGCTTGTCCATTGAAAAAATGTTGATGATGCCCATTGGAGAATTTGTTGAAGTTTAGATTCCCAATTTCTTTCCCACTGGAAATTTTGATGATTCCCATTGGCTTCTTTTGATGATTCCCACTGGCTGCTTTGATGATGCCCACTGGATGATTTGTTGATCATGCCCATTAGCTGATTTGTTGATGCTGTAGAAACTAGCCACTAGTTGCTTTGTCGATGTTTTCGAAACTACCCACTGGCTACTTTTCATGGCATTGTCTAAAATTATAGTCTAACAACCACCTTCAATTCCATTATCATTTCCCCCCTTTATTAGATGAAATGGGAGACAATCATCAGCCTTGAACTACCCCCCTTAAGTTGTAGGAGAGTTTCTCAAGAAACTTTACCTCTGCCTTGAGTAGATTATAGAACTTATGCTATTTTTTCATTTCTAGATTCCATATCCAAGGGTTTATCCAGCCATAATTAACTGTCACTTTAGTCTACATTCGACATTTCTTATATAGGTGAATTTTCTTGCCACAATGGTGACAAGGATGGAGATCGAAACATGTACTCTCCATATGACCATTTCTCTTACAATGGTTACACTTACAATATTCTACAAATTTTCTAGAAAACTTGCACTTACAAAATGAACTAGTTTTGAGAAATCTGGAACATAAAAAGTGTTTTATTTGTTGTATCCCAAGCCATGTCAATCTTCGTTGAAATAAATTTCTTCCCAAGGTTTGATCACCTTTTTGGAAAGATCATTTTGATGTTTTTCTTCACACCTGTTGCTGCTGCTGCTAACATTCTGTGTTTGATTCATTAAATCGTCTATATCATGCTAAGCATCAACCATTTCTATTAACAATTCATCAATTTCACATGCTACATAAAATTGTTCACTTAGATCTTCAGTACCACTAGGTGCATCAATTAGTAGTACAACTAGCTAGATGAGATCATTTTTGTCACAACTTTCATCAACTTGGTGGATTAGATCATTTGTGTCACAACTTGCATCAATCTGGTGAATTAGATCATTTTTGTTACAACTTTCATTTGTTGTTTGGATTAGGTCTTCAGTGTCACAACTTGCATCTATCTTCTTTGTACATTGTGCATCTAATAAGTCTTGTTTTTCACTTAATTTTATTTGGAGTGTATTAATGAGTTGTTCTTTTATTTCTAGTTCAATTTGAAAACCTTTTGTTGCTTCCAATGTGTTGGTCATTTGATTGATTAATTTTTTATTTTTATTTAATTTCCACTCAAGCATTTCAATTGTGTTTTGTAATTCATGATTACACTCTTGTAATTCTTTGATTTGTAGTTCTGCACTTTGAAGATATTTTCCCCCTTTACCCATTTTGGTCTTTAACACTCTCGCTTGTATTTTCTTTCTTGATTATCACGCTCACTTTGATCTTGAACTTTCTTAATTTTTCGAACTCGCTCGTTTGATTCTTGCTTGATCACCATTTGAATTTCACGCTCACTTGAATTTTTGTTAACAATGGAAATCTTGAACTCGCACTTGCTTGATTTTGCTTCAATAGAATGCGGGTGTCAGATATCGCTGAAAACCCAAGAGAATTTTTACAATGATTTTAATGACTTGACTTATTGACTCACTTGACTTACTTGACCCCCTATCAATTTGAGTTTCGATGCCAAACCATAAAATTTAAACCTTGGGTGTCGGGTTCTACTGCGAATGAACCCTTTAGTTCAATTTTCAATGACAACTTCATCATTATGAGCTTTGAATTTAATTTTACTTTTGAATCTCTCTAGTTGGCTTACTTCATATGGATGCTTTGACTAGAATCCAATCACTTATTCATCACAATATATATTATATATATATATTATATATATATTATATATATATATAGATATATACTAAATATATATATATTATATATATATATAATAATATATATATAATTATATATAATATATATAATATATATTATATATATATAATATATATATATTATATTTAATTAAGGACCCAATATTATCTATCATTCACTCCAAATGAATATCTTTAGTTATTTTACATGCTTTCCATTAAAAACAAATTCTTGGACGTTTATTCTTCACACTTTAAAAAATTATGCACATAAATATAAAGTAAATTCTCACCATTTTCTTTTGAGAGGTCAAATCATGAATTTTGACTATCCATTCACATCACACTTTGCTTGTTATGAGTGCTCTTTTCCTCAAATCTCCTTTTTATTTTTATGCACTTTGAAATTTATCCCCTTTTCGTTTCAACAAGAAACTTCTTGTCTGGTTCTTTGTTTTCTTTATAATTTTGGCCTGGTTAAAAAGACTTTGACTGGACAAAAATACGAATCCTATGCTGTATCGACCTCAAATATGTTTCAGTAGGCATGGGACTGGATGAGGTTGCAGTGGATGATGTATAGCTACATGTCCATTGTTGCAAAACCATGTCATTACTTTGACACCTGAATATTAGAGAGCAAGAATGTATATCGGGAAAAGAAATAAAAACAAACAAACACGATGCCAAAAAGAAGGAAAGTATCACTACATTTCTAAGGTAGAAAGAGGCATTCCGCTATAGAAATTTCATCTCAGAGGAAGAACATTGATTTACTCTTTAGAGAAGCCATCAACCTTGATGAATTAACCAAGACTAAATGACTAGCATTGGATGTTTGTAATTTTTCAGGCTCCAATTCAACATTCAGTGTAACATCACAGATGAGACCTTGGAATATCACAATGTTAGAATTGTTTCAATGCAAAATGGTCAACTAGATTCCTTAGAAGCATCGACGCAAAGCTCTAAAGCTCACTATGTTCCCTATCTGCTGTGTGTTTTTCTCTACCTTAAATCTCGAAGGGAAATCCGCACCACATGCCACAATTCCACACATAATTTTTTTTAAGTTGGGAATTCTTTGTCACAAGATCATTGCTACAGAGGTGCTGAAAACAATGATGGGAAGTTTATCATTTTTACTCAAGTATTATACTTGGCAGCAACATGAAGCGTTACGCTTTCCTAAATCAAATAAATCTCAGCGAAGACGACAGTCTCCAAGTGAGTGTTAGGTCCCTATACTAATAATATAGCCCCTTATTGTTATTAGTGAAACCCCCTTGGTGTATTGTTGTGCCCATGTAGTCCCATATTGTTATTGTTGTTTCCCATAGAAACCCACTATTTTTATTTTTGTGCCCTTACAATATTATTGTTATGTTGACTCTAATTATATTGTGACCCCCTAGACTCCTATATATAGACAGGATGTCTAATCATTTGTATCATCCAAGAATTGTTCATTTGTGTAATGTAAAGGAGGTTACCCCCTCAAATAGGATATTTTTGAAGTGCTTGATCTATCTCTTCTTCTATTTTGTGAGCTGGCTGCATAACATTTGGTATTAGAGATTTGGATTCTAGGGTTTTGCTGCTTCAAATAGGCCATCATGGAATTTTTTCTATAACTTTTTCTACGAAGCTTCAAAAGTTGAAATTAAAATTCATTTGAGCTGAAATCATGATGAATCTTGTGTCCAAATTTCAGATCTTGTCTCGCTATATTTTCTAAGATATGAATTGAGGAATGTGGGGTTTCTACAGCCTCCTAAATTCCATCTGAAATAAGTGACCTTGGGAAAATCGTCATAACCTTCTCTTTGAGTATCAAATTCAAATTTCATAAAGTGTGACAGAAACAAGATGGTCTGTATTTTTCTAGGTATCATTTTCAGAGCTAAAGATAAAAATCGTGACATGTGGCACTTCATACAAGTTCTCTCTACTGAACTAGTCTCTAATCAGGTCATCATGGGAGATTGGGCATAACTCTTTCTTGGAGAATCCAATATTGATCAGACATGTGGGATGGGAAGGAGGACATAGAGTTCTACCACAAGGAAAAAGTTCAAAGCTTGGAGATACAAAATTTTATAGTTACAATTGTTTCAATATCGAGCTCCTAAAAGTAAGAAAAATAATGACTCAAATCAAAATAATAGAAACACCTAGTAAGAAAAATTGGAGGGATGATTTGAAGAATGTGATAAAATCTAAGAAAAATGGTTTTATCTATGGAATGGAATCTAATATTGATGGTATATAAGTAATATTAAAAGGAAACATGAAATATTTTAAGAAAGACATGAAAGGTTTGAAGGAAGGTTGGACAAAGTTGCTATAAGAAAGGCTTCCTAATGGCGAAAAGGTAGTAGAGGAAACTCATGATGAGAACAAAAGAAATGTTAATCATGATTTCATAGAATCGAATGTGGGATTGAAGACCCACCATATTCCAAATATCGATATGAGGAGTTTGACGGAACGGATCCTGTAACATGGATACTACAATGTCAGACTAGGAGTAACTCCAGTTTGACAGAAAACTGATACATGTATTATTCCATAGGTAACCCATTATTATATACAATAGGGAGTGATTGTTCAGTTCATCTCCCGATGACTGTTCACCTTCCCAATTTATTTTATTTACATAAAATTCCCAATCATGAAGATTAGATGTCAACATTCCCCCCTTAATCTGAAGGGATGTTGATGAGTCCAAACATCATTATGAATCATTCAAGCTTTTCCTTTCCAAGTGCTTTGGTGAAGATGTCTGCAATTTGCTCATTTGTGGAACAATGATGGAGATGGATTGTTTTGGCCTCAACATGATGTCGAATCAGATGATATTTTGTATTGATATGCTTCATTCGATCATGGAATTTTGGGTTCTTGGCCAACTTTATTGCAGAGGTGTTGTCAATCATGAGTGGAGTTGATTGTACTTGTTTTAACTGCAAATCTTCAAGAATTTTCCTGAGCCACACAATTTCTTTTGTTGCTTCAGCTACTGCCACGTATTCTGCTTCTGTTGTGGAATCTGCTGGAACTGATTGTTTGCATGATCTCCAGGAGACAGCTCCTGATCCAAGACTCATAGCATATCCTCAAGTAGATACCACAGTTTCTTTATCTCCATCAAAAGTCTGAATCAGAGTATCCAATCAAGCTGAAGTCATCTACCTATGTATACTTGATTCCAAGGTCTTGAGTTCCCTTCAAGTACCTTAGAACTCTTTTTGCAGTAGACCAATGTCCCTCACAAGGATTTTGCATAAACCTGGAGAGGATTCCAACAACAAATGAAATGTCTAGTCTGGTAGCAGTGAGGTAGATGAGACTTCCTACAAGCTGTCTATATTTTGTTGCATCCTCAAATTCCTTTCCTTCAATAGATGTGAGCTTTAAGTTTTGTTCCATTGGAGTAGTGAGAGGATTTCATTCTGTCATGCCAAACCTGTTCAACAAATCTCCAATGTATTTCCTTTGAGAAAGAAATATGGACTTTGGATGTTGGGTTACCTCAATGCCAAGATAGTAATGAACATAGCCCAAATCAGTCATTTCAAAAAATTTTCCCAATTCTTTCTTTATGGATGCAATGTATCTCTCATTATTCCCTGTCAGCAAAAGATCATCTACATATACCACAAGGTATACAACTGTTTTTCCAACCTTCTTGACAAATAAAGTTGCTACATCAAGATCATAATGTTTGAAATTGACTTTTAGAATATGATCAGTTAGTTTTTCATAGCAAGCTCACGGTGCTTGTTTAAGGCCATACAAGGATTTCACAAGGTTTCATACTTTATGTTCGTGTCCTTTTACAACAAATCCTTCAGGTTGGGACATAAAAACATTCTCTTTTATATCTCCATTCAAGAAAGCAGTTTTTACAAGCATTTGATGGAATTTTCAACCACTATGAAATGTTAGGGAAAAGAGTGTCTGGATGGTAGCCCATTTTGCTGTGGGGGCAAAAGTCTCCTCATAATCAACCCATTCCTTATGTGCAAAACCTTTTGCCACAAGCCTGGCTTTTTTCTTGTCAAGTGGGCCATCAGCTTTATACTTGTTCTTGTAGAGCCACTTGTAGCCAATTGGTTTGGTTCCAAATGGACGATCAACCAGCTTCCAAGTGTCGTTCTTTATGAGGGCATCATACTCCTTTTGCATTGCTTCTTTCCATTCATCATGAGAAGCAGCTTCTTTAAAGGAAGTTGGTTCAAAATCTGTAGATAAGTTCAATTCACAATCATAAGAAACATCCATATCAACAGGTGAATTAGAGTCATCTACATCACCTCCATTTTGTCGGTTTGAATTTCTGGTTCCTGTTTTTCCAATTTCATCAGGATGAACACTTCAAGTGTCTTTGTCAGCCATTTTGGGGGACCTTTCTGAGATGGTCCAGGCTGCTCTGTTGATTGAGTTGGAAGTGAATCAAGATTGAGTCTCCCAATTCTATCAATTACATCACTTAAAGCATCATCCATTGTTGGAGTTTCAGTCGGGGGAGAGTATTCTTCAGAAGAAGATTCCACATGCTGATCTAGTATAGAATCCCCCCTTCAAGATGTGGAATCTGATTTTCAAATTCTTGAAATGATTTCATTTTTGCGAATCTATCCAAGCGATCAAGTTGCCGCTCAACAACATTGTCAGATTTGGATGATTCAAAAAAAATTACATCTCTAGATATAACAAACTTTTTATTTTCTTCATCATAGAGGCGATATGCTTTGGAGGTATTTGAATACCCCAAGAAAATACACTTACGACTTCTAGCACCAAGTTTGTTTCTATGTACCTTTGGTATCAAAGCATAACAGGTGGAACCAAAAATCCTGAGATGTTTGACCGAAGGAACATGTCCATACCACAATTCATAAGGAGTCTTGTTTCTTATAGCACTAGATGGACATCTATTCTTTATATATGCAGCACATAGAACAGCATCAGCCCAAAACATTATCTTTACATTTTTGAAGAAGAGCATGGATCGTACCATATTCAAGATTGTTCTATTCATCTTTCAGCTACACCATTCTGTTGGGGATTATAGGGCACAGTTGTTTGATGTTTAATCCCATGTTGGCGAAGATATTGTTCAAATTCATTTGATGTATATTCTTTTCCATTATCAGTGCGAATAGACCCAATATGAGATTGTGCATCATTTTCAATCCATTTATGAAAATTCTTGAATGTTTGAAAGCATCAGATTTGTTCTTCAATAAATAAACCCAACACATTCTGGTGTAGTCATCAATAAATGTCATGATATATTTATTTCCATTTCCAGAAGAAACAGGCATTGGACCACATAAATTTGAATGAATAAGTTCAAGCTTCCTATGTGCTCTTGCATGTGAATCATGAAAACACTGTTTGCTATGCTTTCCTAGAATGCAAGCATCACATTGCTTAAGTTTTCTAGGAATTATAGGCAAACCAGCAACACCATTTTTCTTTAATAATCAGAGACTGTCATAGTTTAAATGTCCAAATCTAGCATGCCCTAATAAACTTGATGGAAGTGTACCTTCTTCATGATGAGAAATATATGAGAAATGTTGTGCATGAGCAGATGTTCCTTGCAGTTTGAGAAGTCTTTCTTCTTCTATTCCCCTCATGACAAGTGAGTGATCAGATGATTTTCTCACCTCAAGCTTGCCATCAAACATATGAATGGAGTGACCTTGCTGGCGGATGTGGACCAAGGATAGCAAGTTTCTCTTGAGCTGTGGGAGATATAAAACATGATCAAGAAGAAAGTCTGGGAGACCAGGTAGTTTAAGCCTGATTGTGCCAAGCCCTGATGGCTTGATTTTTGACTGATCTGCAAAGTAAACTACTGCATCAACATTGTCAGTGAAATCTTCAAAAAAGTCTTTTCTATGAGTCATGTGACAGGTTGCTCCTGAATAAAGCAGCCAGTCATTTTTCCAGGAAGCAAGTGAAGTGTTAAACAAA
>APFE030101493.1:0-11846 GCA_000404065.3 Pinus taeda
CCGATATTGCTGTGGACAGTTGAATCAAGCAGATCTTTATCAACGGTTAGAAAGCGTCAGGTTAGTTTGTTGATTGGGAGGAAGTGTAGGCATCGGATCGAGAGTAAGATTGATGGTGGAGATTGAAGCGAAAATAATTGTGGAGAGCAGACCAGAGGAGGTTATAAGCACAATTTTAAATTAATTGAAGCCTGGTTGTGTTATCGCATGTCACATGCGAGAGGCAATGAAGGCACATGATGGTGTGATGCGAGATTGCAACAGCTGTTGATCTAGTGGATGAAATCAACGGTGGAAAGGGTAATCACATATTGCAAGACGGGAGTTCTGAAGGAACAACTCCACGATTGCGATAAAGGATGAGCTGGCACGTATAGTGGGGTTTGGTTAACATGCACGGTTATAGAATTAACCGAAGTTGCCATAAAGGATGAAGGGTTGAGTTATAAAGTCCCGATAGAAATATTAATGAAGGGTTAGATGATAGGAAGTCTAATGAAATGTCTCCGCATGAGATTAAATGAAGGGGCCTTAACCTTAGCTTATGAAGGTTTGACCAAGCAGGTCATAGAAATTCCTCGGATGAATGAGATTATGAATTTTTATATGCATACTGTGGGTATCGCAGGTTTTTCCCTGTGTCTGTTTCCTAAGATGGGTAGGATATATTTCATGGTTCTCCATACTAACTTTTTCTTGTAGGCTCCGCCTTTGTATCAAAAACACAGTTATAAAGAAGGATTGTGAGCTTTCTGTCAATCACTTCAACAGTCTGTTGAAATTCATTGCTAGGAAAAGGTTGCTTATAGCCTTAAGGAGAGATGCATAATTTTTCAAAGAAGCTAAAAGCTTATCAATCCTCAAAGTCATTCTCAAGTGATGTTTTGCTGGAGACTGTTATGGCTCATATTTGTGAAGAGGGAAATCATCAACACTAAAGTTTCTATCCTATAATGCAATGTTTTATTTAAAGATTATCTTTGGAACATTTTCTTGTCTTGATTTGTTGACATCGCCATCCAAAAACTCCACATTTCAAGTTATAGGAAAATTTTTTACATTTGAAATAACCTGGTGCAAACCAACTTTACTCTGTAATCTTCAACATTCGCAAACCATTCCTTTGCCCATGGTAAGATATGATGGCAGAATCTTCAGTCTATAGGTGGAGTGATAATATGGCCAAAGCTTGAGCTATTGTGCACTTCATTTATGCTTATGCATGCAAGATTAGCTCAAATGCCATGAACTTTGAGGTTTACATATAACCATGCAAAAATGTCTTTTGAGGTCACCAAAACTCTTCTAATTTGTTCATTCTAAGATATATAAAGTGCCAAATTCATTGCAAATGAATTTCCATCTTCTATCTCCATAGATTCTACCTCCAAAACAGAAGAAATTTGACTACATACTTTGGAATCGACGCGCGCAGATGCTGCAGAGGGCCTAGTTCCTCGATCGATTTCCTTTCAAATTATTCTATGTAGCATTGATCCAATATTCCACACAATGATATGCGTTGGTTATAGCTAGTTTTCAAAACAAATAAACTCTCAGGAAAAATAGTTGTATCTACTTCAATTTAAGTCTTCCATGGCAGCGACAATGCGCTCTTCATATGCTCTGATACCACTTGCTAAAATGATCTGGAATATATGAATAGTAAACAGAGTCAGATTTCAGTTTGGTCTAGAATAGAGGCACAATAAACAGAGTCAAATTTCGGTCCTTGGTCCAAGACACTGGCAGGAATGGAATCCTTATGGGTGTCAATCCTGCAAGAAAACAATCAAAAAACCCGCAATATATGTATATATCTAACAGAAATTGAAAACATATATTAAGAATCAGTAAAACGATCACACTTTCCATGTTGAATATATGATTGGATAGTGTTAAATCATGCATCTTGCCACATGTATGGATAGGCGAGCGCATTAGCACACCAATAATAGTAATTTGGTGCACAAAAATCTGCCTCTTTTCCAGAAATTTTCCTTCAAGATCCTAGATATCTCTTTATTTCCACATGCTCAATTACTTGTAAGAATTCAACAACGATGACATCTGGATTGCACAGTTCAGGAGAAATATGTGCCTGTAGGCCAAATCTAGCGAAAATTCGGTTAAATATTTTCTAAATAGAGTTGTTGGATCTTTCATGTCCACGAGTAAGTTCGACTTCTAGCAAAATCATAGCCAGTTCGATTATCCCCAGGTGCATGATGAATAAAAATGCAAACACGTCTATCTGGATAACCATTTGGATGCATGGTGCGATTGCCTTCGGCATCAACCAGACACACATACTATCCAGTAGGTCCTTTTTTGATTCTCAATTGTGGAAGATTGACCTTAGTGCAGATCTGAACAACGTTTTCTCCAAGAAGTATAAACTCAGCAGCATGACCTCCATTTTCAAATCCTCTTATTCTAGAAAGTGATAACGGTGGATCAAGAAACTCGGACTTCATCATCTGTGCAATAGACATTACTTTTGCAAGAGAAATTGGATGCACAACTTTTGAAGAATATCCACCTGGGATTGAATAACCCTCTACACAAGGTTCAGGCTGTAATGTGTAAGGATTTATTCCCATTACATTCATAATAGACGCAATTCCTTCACTTCCTTCCCTCAATGGCACTCTCCCTGGCTCAACAATCTCTGTCATGTTTGGAGTCATCTTTGCCAAAACTGGGATTGTTACTTTCTCATTTACCCAACCGCAAAACTCCTCCAATGAAGCACAATATTTTTCGAATGCAACACCCATCTTGCGCTCAGGCATCCCATAAGGACAGGAGAAGTTAATCTCAAATGAATCAACTCCAATTTCTTCTACTCATTATATAAGCTCCTGCCAAGAAACTCTATCATACTCCTCCATAATGGAAGCAATGAGAATCCTATCAGGATATCTTTTCTTCAACTATATGAATTCTTTCAACATGGTCGCAAGTGGACGGTCATTGATAACTTCAATATTTTTCCTAGCCATAGTTCTTATAGGAGAAAGTTCTCCAGGAGTTGGATCGTGATGGATGCGTGTGATATGAATCAAATAAGGCTCATCGTTGATGCGCCAGATATGCAGAAAATTCAATCAAATTCAAAGCAAGATTTTTTTGTTTTTTATGATGAATTTTGAATTTCGATTTTAAGCTAACACATTGAATTCTTTTTTATTCCAGGTCGAACGAGAGCCTACTTATCAATTTTCCGTGAGTTCTTTTACACATTAAAATATGGAAATTAGAACATAGTGAAAATAATTGATTTTGCATTTAAAAATTTCACATTTTCCTTCTTTATAAACATGATTTTTTATTATTGAAAATCTTTCTGTCGGGTTGGCCAATGAGTTGTTCTTACTGTGCCACTAAAAAAAATAATGCAAGAAAATAAATAAAATCTGAAAATTTTAAAGTCTACATAAAAAAAAAAAAAAAAAAAAAAAAAAAAAAAAAAAAAAAAAATAATAATAATAATAATAAAAATAATAAAATAAATTCAATCAAGTTTGATTTTATTCTCCTAGTTTATCCTACTTGAAAATTTTTATTTTTATTTTTTAACTATATGAATATTTCCAATGGAGCCATCTACTGATTAGAATTTCTATAATGCTCATATCCAAATTTACAAAATATACTTGATTGTGTATGAGGACATGAGAAATTATTTTCATTTTTGGATTCAATGCAAAGATTGGTTGAAAGATGAATGAATGTTGTGACATATTCACCTGCTGAAACCATTCTTTGATATAGTCCTTGCTCTCCAAATAATGTTTGATCTGCATTCTAGATCTTTCGTCCATAAATGGTTTAGTATCGGAAATTTTATTCTACAAAAATCATCAAAATGTATGCAACTAAATGGTTTATGCATTTACATGTTTTAACTGTGCATCTATGAACGAAAAAGTTGAAAATGAACTTGAGATTGAAAGCTAGTTCCTAAGCACACTTCCCAGGCAACGATGCCAGAATGTTGAGGCAAATTAATTACCTATCATTTAATTGTCAATCCGGGGGTTTCGTAAAACTTGCGAAGTGTGCATGCACTATATATGCTAGAAATTAACTTTCAATTTAGATTAATCTAACCACGAAATCAAATAAGTTCTCAATTTAAAGAAACTAAAAAAAAAACCTCTGATTCAAGATGTAGTAAGCGAAGGAAGAGGCTCCTAACTTAGGAGGTCCTGGTTGACCTTCGCCGCAGTACTGTCCTCAAGAAGAGAAACTAAAGAGCAACATTTTGTGATGTGTAGAAAGCAAGAGAAGAGGCTCATAACTTAGGAGGTCCTAGTTGTCATTCCTCATAGTTCTACTCCAACAACATTACCGTTGCATCAAATCATAAACAGGAAATCAAGAAATGCAAATGAATGATTTTTAGTTGTGATTCATAATTTTATAGAAAGAGAATTTAACTTAAATCCTTGGTTGTCCTTTCATACACAAATTAGATGTTAAACCAAAATCACACCACGATTTCCAGAAATGAAATTCTAGTGGTAACAAGGAATTAATTCAAATTTATGAAATTCAAAAGCAACACAAAATTAACTACACAAATGAAATGAAAGCAAAGTGAGCAAGCAATCTTAACAGCTCACACATATTAGGTGGCCAATCCAAAAGCATGAGAGATGGAAATTTGAGAGGCTCCAAATGCAAGCATAACCAAATCAAAGTGAACATCACTCATGAGCATGGTGCCAAATCAAAATTCTATATTCAAAACATGAGCGTTTCCCAAACTTTACACATGCCTTTTGAAAGGAGAAGGCTCTCCTATTTATACAAGAACATAAGAATCTACCCCATTAATGGAGATCCATTATTCTCTGACTAGATCCATAAAAATCTCATATAGTTACAACTCAAATAGCTAATGATGAGACACATATCCTCTTTGACCTTTATCAAAATATCCTTACGTATCTTGAAGGGAATTTGAATTGAGCATTGGAAGCCAAATAAGGGTGCTTTGGAAGCTTCCAAATGACCTACACAAGACATGAAACTCAAGACACTTTTAGGTTTTAGCAAGTATATGTCATTTTTCTAATTTTTAACCATTAATTCACTTATAATACTAGAAATCATTATCTTCTGGAAAACACAAATGTAACCCCATATGATCATAAAAATGGAGGCTAATGAAAGGTTATATGGTTATGGAGTTGCGACATGTGAGTGAAATGGTGGCGATAAGGTGAAAGTGGATGATGTTTTGAAGACATTTTGAAGGCTCAACATACCCCCCAACTGAAGTTATTGCATGTCCTCATGCCATCTACTGCATTGCTTAATCATGATTTGCTTTTGAATGAGATTGAATTATATCAATTGTTCTTAGACTTTGTCTTTGATAATATTTGACAATCTCATTTCTTTTTGCAAAGTATTCCTTGTCATACATTGAATTGCAACATGTTTGGTTAGTACTTATGTGACAACCAAATTTTAATTGGTATTCATTCTTGTGTATCAATACCTTGTTTCTTTTTGTTGTAGCAAAGCATTGAACATATTAAGAATGCATATTTAAATCAACCATATAATATGTTCATCATTTTGTCATTAATTGAAAATCATATAACTTTTGAACCATAATGAAATCATAATTGATTAGGACAAGTATGTTAGGGTGTAATGAAGTGATATGAAGAGTGATCATAAATGGATGTCCCTTTCCTCCCCAACTAAAGGTTTTTTTTTTTTGTTTTTTTTGTTTTTTTTTTGTTTTTTGTTTTATTTTTAAATGAGAAAGGAAATATGGTGAAGTATTTTCCAAAAATTATAATTTTAGTATTCAAGGAATTCTATGATTAAAAACTAGAAAAGAACATACCTTTACTTACCTAAGAAGTGGACAAACTGTGCATATGTAGAGAAGTTGTGGTTGCTGCTGGATCATGGAATAGAATGTAGAATTTCATTTGCTTCTTGGTTGCATAAATGGTGGATGAGGTCGTGAAAGTGGATTATTTATTTCCGCTGCTAAATTTGTTGTATCCGCAACAAAATGCTGAAGCGATATAGTCTTCACCTGCTACAAAACCCGATGGTACAATTCTAGTCATGCGAATAAATGTGTTGTTGTCGAGCATGAAGAAAAGTCATTGGATTATCGACCATTACTGAATGTCATTAACCAATGCGAGGAAAACTTGCCATTAATGTCAATGAGTGCCAAGGTACCTAAGTACATCTTGCGAAGTGCGAATGGATGAGATGATGTCGAGCCACTTGCAAGATCCAACGATCAATGGGACATTGATGTATTCCCATGATTGTCGACGAGAGAACTTTCCATTAATGCATACAAGCCTCAAGGTACTAATAAGGACTCTAGCCTTGAACCTAGATAATGTGCTGATGTTGATAGGCCAAGACTTGTTAGAAGGGAGGCATTACTGAATCCCCCATCATCTAATGCGAGTATGAAATAATGATTTTGAAGGACCATAGATGGAAAATTTGCATCGAGTGGGATTTATATAATGGAAAGGAAAATGACAAGAGGGTAAACAAGTGAATGGAAAGCAAAAGGACAAATTAGCATGTAAGTGAATTGAATGTTATTATTAATGGGTTAATGAAAATGAATAGAAATTATGGAAAATGTGAATGGAAAATGTAAAGGAAACATGCGACACTTGCAAGGAAAATGGTGACAATGATTTTTAGTGAAAATTCTTGAATAGTTTGTGAGTTTGGAGAGGAAAAATGATGGCATTTATAGATGATAGAAATGGATTTAAGTGGTTCATGTTTCTTGAAATTGTTCGTAGAAAACCAATCATGCATAAATTGGCTTCCTTCAATTCTCCAATTGTCCTAGAACCTGAAAACAAGCATGGCACTAAAATTGCAATAAAACATAAGTGTGTTAAAAGAGAAGTGATCAATTTCTCTCGGTACGTACGCAATTTTTTTTGCATAATTAATGCTAGTAAAACAGGTTCATGACGTGTCTTCGTTTGAAATTATCAAGGTTAGTCCAGTTTCACAATTGTAATAATAAATCCAATTTCTAAAAAAATGACAATATGCACAGTTTCCTCAATTTATATTTGAACCATAGCATTTCATAAAGATAAAGAAATATTATTTTTCGAATGCTTAATGATTCGTGCAAAAAAATCTTCAGTAAAAAATTCATCAATCAACCTTGTAGATAAAGCACCCCTTATAGTTCTTCTTCTTCCCTACATCATGCTTGAAAACATAACATTAGACAAAATCAATGATAAATTTTGACCATGAAAAGTGCTTGTTTTGATAGCCCTTCTTGCTGGCATACATGTATGAAACATACTTAAAATAACTGAAGTCAATGTTGCTGATGATGATGATAAATTTATCAATAGTTGCTCCCTCGAGTTGCTATAATTAGCACAAGATAGCTCTGAAGATAACAGAAAAGGATAGTTCTGACAACAAGCTATTATTTAGGTTTGACATATGTGAATCTACTCCATATTGAGCGTCCTAACAGTGGGTCTATAATTCAACCATGTCCCAAGGGTGTACTTCGGAAATCATCTTATAATCAGAATGCTAGAGCTACACAACACTACAATATTGTTGAGGATTTAGCTCAAGCACCTTCAGCGATGTCTGCCTTGGAGGTTCTTCAAACCTGTCCAATGTAGTGGAAATCATTGTTGTCTTATATATGCACTATTAATCCTACTGATTCGAGTCTGATTACCTTTGATCTTGAAAATCACATTCCTCGTCTTCCTCATCAGATTGCTTTTCTGATACAGGTTCTTATCAAAGGAAAGGCGATCCATCAGATCATTATTGATGAAGGTGCTTCTACCTGCATCATGTCTGTTTCATGTTGGAAGGCCATTGGCTCTCCTTCTCTTAACCAATCCCCGAACATTTTGGAGGCCTTCGATGGTAGAGGCTCCCGTCCATACTATATTCTCATGAACTTGTTGATTACACTGTAAGGAAAGACCATTGAATTATAAGTGGAATTTGTAGATGCAAATGTCAACTAAAACCTTCTTCTCGGGGGAAACTAGACCCACTCTATGTTTTGTGTGGTTTCCTCTTTACTCTAGGTGCTTCGTTTTCCTCACGAAGGAAAATTTGTCACCATCGACCAATTGTATTTCTTCTCTTCTGGTTCATCAAACGACAATGTCCCTTACATGGGAAATACTGAGATTCCTTATGGGACTGTGGGGGCAAGTCTCTTCAAAGACTCTGCTTTAATGGGTACTTTTACTCTCCCACCTCTGAATTTGTCACCATCGACCAATTGTATTTCTTCTCTTCTGGTTCATCAAACGACAATGTCCCTTACATGGGAAATACTGAGATTCCTTATGGGACTGTGGGGGCAAGTCTCTTCAAAGACTCTGCTTTAATGGGTACTTTTACTCTCCCACCTCTGAATGTTAATTCAATCAATATTATCTTGGTTTCTACAGATCCTTGGATTATTCCTACTCCATATCAAATTGATTCATTTGGTGATTCTATGTCTTTAAGTCCATTGGAGAAAAATTATCAAGAAATTATCTTAGCTTCAATGGTCGCTTCAGAAAGTCATGTTGCTTTCAATATGCACCTAGATACTTATGTGTCATCTCCTTGGCTTGGTTCTTGGGATTCTCTGGATCCTTTGAACGAGACATTCCCCACCGACGAGAGTATCATTGAGGTCATGTCTCTGGACAAAACTCCTTGGAACAGTCTTCATCATCGTTCCTCATTTCTTCCCAGCCTTGGTGAGATGCCTTTGTGTCTTGAAGTGTATGTTTCTCATTGCCCAAAGCATCCACTTAAAACACTTGTCCTGGTGCATGAAGTCTTGTCTGAGGGTAATACGGGAAACATTACTGCAACCTTGCTTATTGACATTTCGGTTCACCCTGAAATCATCAAAATATTTCAAATGGGGTCACCTTTTCCTCGTCCTGAGATCAAGTTTTTCTTGCCTCCTCTCATGAGATTTTTTCACCAGGTCTCTACCGTTTGCCTGTTATCATTATGGGGTTTTCATCTTATGACTCCTAACGCTCACTCACCTAGGGGACATGGGGGCATAGCCTTTTATGAGTTCTACTCTATTATTTGGCCAAGTCGATGCTTACACGTCATGTCAATGGTGAAACTTTGTTTTTATTCTTTGTTGATCGATTACTCAAGTCCAAAAATGGACTCCATATAAACTTTTTTACGTGTGAAATTTGTGTAACGACTTTTGTACATTAGTGTGCGAATTCATTAGTGCTCGTTTTGAGTTTTGGTGTGTTTGTTTGCTTTGCAGACATGTGTTTTGCAGCTTACCTTGTATTCCACTCGGTTTGCAGATATCGTCAAGCCATTACATTGGTTTTGTTGATGGTGCTTATCATAGCACACAGAACCTGTCTACCGCAACATGGGTACTCTATGACCCTAATGGCGAGCTGATTAACTTACAAGGTATATGCCTTGGTCGAACAACTAACAATATTGTTGAATACAGTGCAATCATTGAACTCTTGTCAGAAGCAGTTGCTCTTGGCATTAGGGATTTAGTTGTCAAGTTGGATTCACAGCTCGTTGTGTTACAGTTAAACAATCATTACTCAGTGAGAAATCCACAAATATCGCGTATGTATCTACGTGTTAGATTACTAGAAAGAAATTTTGATTTCATAACATATCAATTCCACGTAATTAAAATACATTAATAGATGCAATTAGCAGATTTTGGTTCTTGAACGCCATTTGCGGTCATTTAATAAAATGGATCAATATTATGGACACATAAGTAAAAAAAAAAATGCATAATATAAATATATATATCGGCGTTTGTTAGAGTGTTTACATCAAGATATAAAAAAATAGAGTGTTCTGGGACACTTGGCTTTCAAAGCCTACAAAATGTGTAAAAGAGCTAGAAAGGCTATTAGCTTGCATGATGCTCATGATAGCACAAGACTACTCTAATCACTCAGCCTAATAGCTAATGCAGTCTTGCAGATACTTCCACTGTGTGTCTCTACCAATGCAATGGAATCTCATCAATAGTGGCATACTCTGGGACTCCTCAAGTTATTGCCTCTAGGTTGCGCTTCATTTTGCCTCTGATGAGAAACTCGTCATGCTATTGGCGACATGCCAGGTGGTCTCTTTGGTCCCACATCTGCACATTTATCGCAAGTTGAGTCTCAGTTTACACTTTTACAAGCATAAGCATAGTCATCTACTACTAGTAGTTGACATTCTAGCCAAGCAAAAATTTTTGGTGGATAATGAATATGTTGACCCGTTCCTCCCCGAGGCATGAGTTGACTCCATCTCACTAGTCTCGGATCTCGGGAGGCAGGATTTGGTACCTCTTCCCACTGATACTAGAATAAGGGCACTCACTCTAAAAATAAGGTCACCAGTATTGAACGGAACCCGAATTGCTTTAGGTGTCCATGCTTCCCCTTGGTTAGTTGTCTTTTTGTATTTGCTAGAAGGCCTCCACGCCAGTTAAATATGGTGAGAGTCAAACACGCAATAACATACTGAAATTAGGATTTCGACGCCTCATGCAAGGCTTGTGTGCCAGATACACGCGCCATAGTGAAAAATATCGTTCTCAAGGGAAGTTTGTTGGTGATTGTCGTTGTCTTCACCTTCCCTCTGTTGGTCATTTCGGCACCTGAACCATGCCTATGGATTAGAGTTCTTGTACTCTCACCCCATCGGTGAGATCCAAAGAGTTGGATTGCTTCTCCTCTTCGGGACAATACCGTGATGAAGTAGATATCCACCTCCTCAAGTTCTAGTTCCTGGCCTTTTATGATGAAGATATCTCGATCTACATCCCGAGACTGATCAAATAGGATAGTGATTCCATTTGGGCCCTTAACCCTATGGTCCTAAAGAACTTTAGCAACTCGTAATTCCTAAGAGCATTGATGCATTCATGATTCTGAGCTGCTTGGTAGTCTTTGGCCTCATAGCCTCTTTCTTTCCATTCCAGAACCATGATCTCCTACAAAACATCATTTAACACCAATTAATGTTTTTTTCATGGATTAAAATAAAATAAAATAAATTGCTTGAAAAGAGGGTTTTTTCTTCCAAAAACTTCACCTCATCGCCATCGCGCCTATTTTTACAAACAGAGCGATACCATCGTGCGAGCCTTTGGGCTCGAGTGCGATCATCGCATGTTCAATGACCATACCTACATTGATCGTCGACGCCGTAAAAATTGAAAATCCTCCCTATAAGGACTCGATTATGACTATATACATTTTTATTTTTATTTTTATTTTTTTTTTATTTTTTTAAACAACAATTACGACCAGAAAAGAAACGCATTGAGATTTCAAATTTATTCAACACACACATTGGTGACACTCATTTTAGGAAACATAACATAACATTTACATACTTTAAACTAAGATCAATTAGTGATGAATTACATATGTACCGTTCACCAGAAGGCGAGACTCCGCTTGCTCTGTTGTTACTGGTATTCCCGTGTTGCCGGTCGCTTCTGCGAGTGAATGATGACGCACTTGATCCGAATGCGAAGACCCACCGGTTAACCTCCTAGCCTACTCCTTGGGTACTCTTCTTCCCCGCGGACCCCCGAGCTGTAATGGGGTTGTACAATGGAGGAAGGCTCTAGCTGGCAGAGGAGAGCACACCTTGGCTCAAGAGTCCCCTCTCTAAGAATCCTCTACCTCACCAAACTCACTATAGCTTCGTAATCACTACTCTAACATCATATCATCCATCCAACAATAGGGTTCCAAAAGTCCCCTCTCCCATGGCTTGCCCCTTCTTTTATAAGAGTCCTCATAGAT
>APFE030101493.1:11856-30409 GCA_000404065.3 Pinus taeda
CAAGGGTCACCCAAAATTATTTACTTAACTTTTTATTTAAAACTAATATTTTCCTCACCTCACAAGATTCCCATTTCTTCTCCTAGTTGTCTCTTTATCCCCCCCCCCTTTTATTCCTTAAATTGTGTTTATTACTTGAAGTTAATTAATGAGTCAAGATTTTATCCCCAATCTACTCCCTAAATTAACTCAGGTTATCTCTTAGATGGATATTCTTATGTTGGTTGATGCCACATGGAGCTTCTCTACATTTCTCTAAATTTAATTCATTTTTCTTATTTTAATTCACCTTCCTCTTTTCTTAATTAGGTTTAATTCGTTTAGGATTAATCTTTATCCTTACAATTATGTTCATCTTTCCCCTTTTACCTAATTAAACCACCTAATCTACCTAGTATTTTCCAACATGGGAAGGGTAGAGTTTTTAAGGTACTCTATTTTATTTCTTCCTATAATCCTCCTTATTCCAAGTTTTATTTTTGATTTAATTACCTTGGTTTCTAATCATCATTTACCCTTGATGTAACTTTACCTAGTTTTCATTCCTTACATTATATTTATTATATTATTATTTTTTTAATGATTCCAAGGGTGCCAAGCTTGGTTGTCCCTTCAAGAACTTCCCTAGAAGTTCCAAGCGTGCCACACCTAATAGTTTAATTGTGATGCCAAGGGTGCCAAGTTGGTCGTGCCCTTCAAGAAATTTCCCCTGAAGTTCCAAGGGTGCCACACCACTTGCCCTTCAAGCATCCAGTGACTACGAGGGGAAAGTATAGTGCAACGTCATAGACCACTATCATCTCTTATGTTGCCTGCTATAGTGAGACTAATGGTGCCGGGGATCAAGTAATCCGCCTTGATGCGCGCCCCCCAGTAAACTCCTCATGAGCGACCCAACTTGGGGACCTGCCCTCACGGCATCGTGATATTCAAGGTAAAGTTGTTTCAACCCTTCCAGCCCAAGTCACGGCGGGAGTGCTAGTGGGTGAGAGCATGCTAACTAGGATTACTCATTACACCAGGGGTTTAGGCCTATCAAAAGTCAGTCACAGGTTCAATTCGCATTGCAGAATTTTTCGTTGGTACAACACGCATGGATTATGCAGAAAGTGGGCAATCCAGTAAGGGATTTAAAAAAAATGTATATAGTCATAATCGAGTCCTTACACTCCCTTATAGCAGATAAATTACCATTAAAAACGCATAAAAAGGTGATAAAATGCAAGAGCAAGGATTGGCCTCTTACCTGTTGTAGACGGTTCACGAAATGGCACTCTGGATCTCTCGTAATAGCCACTCGAAAATTAAGAAAATTAGGGCACAAATGCACTTTCAGAGCTTACTATGGTAAAATGGTAAAAAATAAAATTACTTTTGGCTATTTATAAGTTTTGCAAGTCATTTTTGTCAATGTTTTCGTAATATTTTATTATTATGTCTCGATATCAGTGATGGGTGTGTTTCTTTGTGCAGTTATAGGTACCTTCAGGTGAACAATGATCATTATTGACTGATTCTTGCGAGTTTTATTTTATCTCTTTTACGGACTCATTAAATACACGAAAAAGGAACCCCCTTGGAATAATCTTTGAGCTCTTTTCTGACTCTCGAAAACTGAAAATATTGTTGAGTACTTGTCGTTTTGAACTTGTTAAAGTAAATGAATCGACGTCACCTCAATATACGTTTACGCCTTTTTCAGGCTGAGATTGACTATTTACGAAAAAGGTACACCTTGATCGACATGGTCAAGAGGTTCTCTCGGATATTATTTTCTACCTTTTCGGATTCGAGAGACAAATTACGAAAAGGGACATGATGGAGTTTTCTTTTTTGCCTCTTTTTCAAACTCTCTAAATGTGAAAAAGATACCGAGTTATTCTTACGTCGAACTTGTTAAAACTTTACAACGAAAGACTTGTAACTATGATGAGACCGAGTTTCTCCTTCCTAGGACTCGTAAAACTTACTAGGATGGATTCATTTGAAGAATGAACTTACATGACAAGCATATTTTATCCCCTTCAAGCTTGTGATAAAAATAATTGGGGTACTTGCTAGAAATAGCGGGGGAAAAATGAAGATGAAACATCCTTTGTATAGGCAGCATGTCACTCTTGAACATGACACTCTTCTACTCTCATGTCAGGTTTAGGATATCTTCACTGATTCACTTGTCCTCTCTGGTTTGGGTGATCCATGTTTGCCTCTCATTTGACTATTCCATTTTTCATCATGACCTTTAGTCCTATGTCGTGTCGAAAATAATCAAGAGAAGTCGAATCTGCAGTTATTTACCTATACACTATTTGAGTCATTGTTATAGTCTTGAAAATTATTCCACTTTATTCCTTGTTTTGTGTCGATGATGGGGGATTCATCATTGCCCTCCTTTGATGGGTCGCTTCCTGTCAACTTCAGCTCATTATCCAGGAAGATGACTGAGAAACTCCCTATTAGTACCTTATAGCTAGCATGCCTTAATGGCAAGTTCTTCACATTCAACAACAGGTCTTCATCATTGGATTTCGATCAGGTGATTCCACGAGTGTTTGACTTCAACTTCATTATCACATTCACGGATTGTACTATTGTACTTTGATATCCATTGTCATTATTGGTGGTTTCTTTCGTACCTGTTAATGGTCCACATCATTCGCTGCTAATTAGGTGGTTTTCTAGCATGTTTGACTTCAACACATTCATTCACATGTTAGAATTCATACTTTGATTGAGACGGGATGAAGCGCAAGAACCTGAGTCTTGTCTAATATGATTCAGGTTGTGTGGAGTTATATGTTGTTCATGATTGTATACATGCTTCTACTATACTGATGGCTATGACCATAACGTGGGAATTTATATTTATAATGATCCTCGTTATTTAGATGGCTACGCCCATACCATGGATATTTTCATATAGTCTTCAACATCTGTATGGTTGTGCCCATGTTGTATATTCATGTCTTAATCTCACATATGTATATGTATATGCGTCCTTGATTTGCAGGGCTCCTGACAGTGTGTGTCCTCATCCTGGCAAAAGCTCGTAAATCATCTCAGTCATCGCTCCTCATTCTGCCTTCATGCTTTAGGGGGCATCTGTTACACAGTGTTTAGTCACACCTCCTGCAATTCCTTGTGACATACCCCAAAGTGCCTAAAACATGACCATTATGCAGTAGACTCATTCATGTATACAACTGAGATCCCTCTTAAGACATTGATTGGAAAATACCTTGAGCTTTGCTTGAAGAAATAGCTTTAAAACCATAAATGGAGAATCATCACCCTTATAAGGCGTAAAACAACAATGGTCGCAAGTTGCACTGTACTTGACCAGCAATGGCATCACTCTGTTCCCTTACATACCCGTGAATATCCCAAAGAGGATGAGATGCTTCGTGATTTAGAAGCTTCTAGAGCAACAAGTTGGAGGTTGTTTGGCATAGATGAGGTCGAATCCTCCCAACATGGCCTCTTATTCTTATCCCTATGAGCTACCTCCTTGAGATGAGGGCCTAATCCTATCTTTGGAGAGGTCCTAGCTCCCTTTCTCATCCTATAAATTCATCCTCTCCCATTCCCAAATGGTTGGTCTGGTTGGTCTATGTCTATTTGCACCCTTATGCTAAGATTGTACCTAGAGGCTATTCATTTGACTTGGAGAAGGAGTGCTTGGAGCGTTCTTGGCTTGGACTTGGATTACCACTCAAGGAGAGCCTATGAACATCAAGGCTTTGGTTGTAATCTACCCTTTATTTTCTAATAATACACAATTTTTGGTTCATCTTCCTAAAATGTATATGTTCATGTATCATTTAGCTTGACATTCCTCGATCAATTAAGTAGGTTGTTATTGGATTTGCTATTTGTTTTGGCATGCCTTGTTGTGTCTTGATCGCTTGTGCAGGTGCATAAACACTAAGAGAAGCAGGAACAAGCTCGTGATACAAGCAGTTTAGAGTCCTCAACAAAGGAAATTGGAAGAACATCAAAACGAGGTAGGTCATCTCCTTTGTTCTTCTTTTCAGTTGCAACCTAGGAAGATGTCTAGTTGATTGTTACTTCAGTTGCTAGACCCACTCATTGGGCTAGAGGGATCGTCTCTGTCCGCAGAGAGGATTAACCTTGAAAATAGTATGGGTATGCCTCCCTCAACAAACAAAGATTTCATGTTGTAAATGTATTGTAACAGATGAAGCTCGTTGGTTGTCCTTGATCCCTACTTGTCACAGGGTAAAGCACTTCAATCATCAGTCATCATCTCTGACTTTGCAATTTAGGGGGAATTCTGTTATAGGCCATTATGTCACATCCGATCAGGGATCCTCCTAATGGGATCAATCAACATCATATTCCCCTTGTCACCATCTTGCACAAATCCCTAAGCATGTTCCTTTCACTTCCCATAGTTTGAGCCCTAAACTGCGTCATATGAGCCAATTTGAGGACCAACGCTCCCTATAAGCCTACTTGGGTGCATTCACCAGCAGGTTGCTCCACTATGGACTGCATTGGTCACTAGCAGGTTGCTCCCCTTTGCACCTGCGTTGGTTCTAGAAATCCGATAGAATGATCGGGATTCCAGAAGCTTCCTCTTCTAGGAGTTTCCAAAACTTGTTTCAACTACTTACATTGGATAAAACATTCGGATCCTGTCCATCCCTACATTGGAGTTTTCACCACTTATCCTTTGGTAATATCCCTCCATCAAAGGTGGATCTCTTACCCTAGATTGGCAATTGGATAAGAACTCCAAACTTACCATACTTCTCTATATATTCCCAGCCTTCTATGTGGTTGGGGGTTGGCTTTTGAAGAGTGATTATGCCCTTATGTTGTTGTAGTGAGTGGTCATCATTCCATGCATTTAGGGTGATTGGAGGTGCATATTGTGACAATGAAATGACAATTCATCAACTTGGAGGAGCTCTTCTACAAGATCAACTGCTATTTATGGTTGTAATCTCCTTCAATTTATAGTAATGCAAAGAATTCAGTGTTTTCCTATATGTGATGTTGTTTCACTTATTTCAATACCATGTTGATCTATTGAATGAAGTTCTTAGATGATATTGCATAGTTCTCATAGTTTCTTAGATTGTGTTATCTAACTATGCAGATTCTAATTTTGGAAATCAGAGCTCGGATTAGAGCTTCCAAGCCGAGGAAGGAGCGAAGTATGAAAGGATTCCAGGTAGGCCTCACTCCATCATCTATTTAATTCGAGGAAAAACATTGTGTTCCTTGTCTCTCTATTGTTGTAGGTTAGCCACCAACCTAGGGGAGATACTTTTTTCCGCAATCGTAAATCCTATATAACAAATTGGCTACTCCACTAGGGAACAAAGCATTCCCTTGGTGGTTTCCTTGTCCCTTGTGTTTGATTACCTCCTTAACAGACCTTTGTTGTATCATCCAACCAAGAACATACCTAGGAATTGATTTCATTGAGCCTTTTTTGCAATTTTTGTGTCAAAATCCTCTTTCCCAGGCCCAACACACCCCCTATGCCTTTAACAGAGCGTTGCACTTCACACTGGCCCATTCTGCACCAGCGTTGGCCCCAGTTTTTGCATGAATTTTGCCTTGGTTCTTGAGCCTATTTTTGGTTAGTCTACTTCGAGCTGAACTTCCATGAGTCTTCAATGTCTTGTGGTCTCTCTAAAGCCTGCGTTTGGTTTGCATTTTTTTTTATTGCCTTGGTAAGAATTGATTTTGATTTGTCTTTTTTCTTATCATTAGGTCGCTTGTAAACTTGTTTCATTTTATCATTGATCACTTGGATGAATTTTTGTTCTAGTCCCAATTCTAAAAAGTGCAATTGAATCAGTAATTAAACATTTGAATCTTATTTTTATTCATTTTGAAAATTAAGTGTGTTGAAAATGAAATTAAAAAAATCTTGCATTTTCATCTTAGGTTTTGTGTGTGAAATTGCATATTTTTGCTTTCATTTTTGCAAAAAAAATCCCCCAAATTGTGTATGAGTGTTAATCGCCTTTGAGTGACATCTCATTTTATTTTTGGAATTTTCACCCAATTTCAGTTTGAGTCCTCTATTCATGAAATCTGAGATTACATTTGATTTCATTGGAATCCTCTTATGTTTATTTTGAAGAATTATCTTGCATATATCACATTTTCACAGTTAGAATTCTCATTTTCACAACATGAAAGAAAATTGTGCATAGATTACATTTGCATAGTTTTCAGGGGAATCATGCATAAATTACATTGCATGGTTTGGCATCTTTGAATGCTTTGAATTGAATTGGAATAGTGAAATTGAAAGATCTAATCAGGAATCTCTTGTTGGATGCATATTTGATTGTTGCATCATTGTTTGCACCTCTTCCCTACACTAGATAACTTTCCTCGAAAATGAAAAGAGTTCTTTTTGTCATATTAGTTGCATCGTAGGCGTGTTCAGGCGACATCAAGCTTTGAGCCTTGAAACTGAAATCTAATTCAAGATCAACTCTAAAATTCATCTCAATTAACATAATGATCATTTAAAACTTAACGACACACATAGAGGTCTAGGCTAGAGACGTGTTCCAGCGTTGTTAAATGTAGGAGTTGTGTTGTTTTCTAGCACTCTATCTTGGGGGTGAAATCTCGTTCCACATATGTAAGTGTATAGGATTGTTCTCCACGTACCTTTGGGTATATCAAATGGAACTCCACACATGATAATTATATGGTAACACTCTCATCGAACGGTTACGTATTAGACAACACTACTATAGACTACATTCCCACGTATTGTCGAGTATATTTTGGCAGTCCCTTATAGGTTGCTCTCCATCCATAAGTAACCGAGCCTTCCGCCTTGTATACCATGATACACTAAACACAACATTCTGGGAGATTGGTTGTCATATGTTAAGTGCTTGGTTCACCAAGGTGTATATTTCAGTTCATGGTTGCTTTGTAAACCCTTTTTCCTATTTACCCCTCTTTGTTTTTGTTTGTGTCTTTAATTTCTAAAAGCAATTAATTGGTTTTCGAACAATATCCTTGTCGTGGAACAACTTAGTGGATATTAGGTTGAAACTAATGGCAACAATTACAGAGTCTACCAATCAAGGGAGCACCTCTGACGAGAATCCTGGTTCTTTTCCTTCTTTTGGAAATATTGGTTCTCCTTATATGGCAACGTTGTCCCTTCCCGGATTTACCATTGGTTTGACAATTTGGGTATTTTTGACCCAGATGGTTCCGAATGTCCAAACTGCTTCTCAACTGAGTTCTCCTCCACCTGAACAGCATCAACCTCATGTTGATCCTAAATTTGACTCATTGCCTTCTTCACTTATTGTTTCTTCATCCCTTTCTTCCTCTTTGCCTGGTGAAAGTCTTGATTCTAGTAACCAGGAAGCTAAGAATAAGAAGAAAAGGATGAAGAAGAAGAAGCAAAATAAGCAGGGGGAAACCAAGCAACCATTTCTATGAACACAACTAGTATGGGAAAATATTCCAATCCACCCCATAAAGTTAAATTCCCTTGCATGTTATGTAAGGGTGACCACCTTCTTAGAGATTGTCTTGGTATTCCCAAAGTATTAGAAGTGTGGTCCACACGCTCACATTGGCCTTTGTCATCAGCCTTTGGAGATCATGCTGGTGACAAACCCTCAATTAGTGATAGTAAGGTACATGGGAAAAAGGTTAAAGTCAAATTTCCTTGTAAGTTATGTGAAGGAAATCATCTTATACACCTTTGTCCTTATATGGATGAAGCCACAAAAGTGTTGGAGAACCTTACAGCTTCTCAGCCTCCTCTTCTGACTGGTTATCGAAAGCTTTCTCTCGATCCTCCACTAGTTGATGTAGTGATTGATCAAAATCTGAATCCAATCATTCTCGCTCTCTCTGAACGTGAATCCCATGAGTCCGTTCCCGACCAATGATTGGTTGAGGAAATGGTTGAATCGATTCCACCTTCAATTGATTGTACCTTTCAAGTAGAGAGTCAGATTCTTACCACTCAGGTTCTTTTTGTTTCTTCAGATTCCAATGAATTGGGGGGAAATCCTCTCATTCCCATGATATAGGGGGACAATCCTCCCATTCCCACAGCACAAGAGGGCAGTTCTCCCATTCCCATGACACGCCCTCCAAGTAGTATGGTCACTTCCTTTGATTGGAGTCGACTGATAGGATATCATCTTCCTACTTACATGCCCTTCCAAATCATGGTATAGGCTTATAATGTGGTTATACCTAGCACAATAATAGATGGAGGTGAATATGTTAGTATTATGCCCTCAACTTCTTGGAAAACTTAGGTTCTCCACAACTTGTGCTCATTACCCAGAATTTGTTTGCTTTTAACATAGGAACCAATCAACCATTAGGGATCCTGCATAAGTTTCCTATTACTTTGGGAGGAAAGGTTGTTTATATCGATGTGATGGTAGTCATAGGCCGTTTGGATTTTAATTTACTCCTTGGGCGTGACTATGTTTATGTCATGGGAGCTCTTGTCTCTTCACTCTTTCGTGTGATGTGTTTCCCTCATGAAGGAAGAATTGTAACCATTGACCAACTTTCATTCGTTGGTCCTAATTTGACTACCAATCAATCAACTTCCCTAAATGGTCCTTATATGCAAGTGGTATCTCCCTCACCACATATTAATTATGTGGCAACCTGTTCCATGTCTGCTTCTACTAATAATTTAGTAGGTGATATTGTGCATGATTTATTGGGGGTATTGGAGTCTGATATTTCCACTGGATCCTTTGATCCCTTCCAAAGCATTGTTCTGCCATATGATGAGAACCTCTTGGAAGCCATGGTCTCTTGGATTCCATGATCTGATGTCAGAGCAGAGTTCCTTGTCTTGTTTCAAGCTCGTTAAAAATGAAACAAGGTCCTTGGAGAAGAGTTCCTTTTCTTGTGTCAAGCTTGTTAAAAAATGAAACAAGTTCTTTACTATGTCAACCTCATTAAAAAATGAAATAGGTTCCTAGAGCAGAGCTCCTTGTCTTGTGTCAAGATCGTTAAAAAATGAAACAAGGTCCTTGGAGTAGAGTTGTTTTTCTTGTGTCAAGCTCCTTAAAAAATGAAACAGGATTCTCGGAGCAAAGTTCATTGTCTTGTGTCAAGCTCATTGAAAAACGAAACAAGTTCTTATAAGGATAGTTCTTTTACTATGTCAACCTCGTTGAAAAATGAGATAGGTTCCTCGAGCAGAGTTCCTTTTCTTGTGTCGATCTCCTTAAAAAATGAAGCAAGGTCCCAGAGTAGAGTTCCTTTTCTTGTTTCAAGCTCATTAAACAATGAAACAAGGTGTCGGAGCAGAGTTCCTTTTCTTGTGTCAAGCTCATTAAAAAATGAAACAAATCCCCTTTCAAGTAGATTCTTTGATTATATATCGTATCCCAATCGAGTCTTTCACTTGATATCGTAAATGAACCTTCATTCCATACACCTGTTAGTACATAGTAGTCTACTCCAGTGCATGAGATGAAGCTTGGGGGGAATGTACCTCGAATGGAGTCATTATGATGGGGGCATACAAACTTATTTCAAGCATAGTTTTTTTCTGTGTTTCAATCTTATGTAAAATTGAAACCAATTTCACGCATAGTTTCCAGTGTTTCAAGTTTGTAAAAATGAAATCACTTTCAAGCATAGTTTCCCATGTTTCAATCTTCTATGAAAATGAAACCATTCCCATTTTATCCCTCGTGATGACCATTTTTATTAGCCTATTTTTTGCCAGATAAGCCTTGGTTTTTTTATTCCATCGTCACCATCTACTTGGCTGATCATACGCTTTCACTTGGTTGTTTTTATCATTTCCTGAGAAACCGTTGTGATGAGTGGTATTATTAGCCAACCTCTTGACCTTTGCGTGTTTTTTACAGTTCCATCATCACTGGAACCAATTGCTACATTTCATACCACTCGTTCCTCTAGGAGGAGTCCTCTTTCACCTCTTTTCAGACTCCCAAAACATGAAAAGATTGTTGAGCACTTGTCTTTTTGAAGTCGTAAAAGTAAATGAAAAGACATCTACTCAATATAATTTTAACCCTTTTCCAAACTGAGATAGACTAGCTACGAAAAAGGAATACCTTAGTTGAACATGGCTAAGAGGTTCTCTTGGGTACTTTTTTCTACCTTTTCGGACCTAAGGGACTACCTACGAAAAGGGACGTTTGGAGTTTTATTTTTTGCCTCTTTTTCAAACTCTCTAAACATGAAAAAGATGTCAAGATTTACCTTTGTTGGAATCGTTAAAACATTAAACAATGATGGCCTCATCGATCATGATGAGGCCGAACCACTCCTTCTTAGGGTTTGTTTAATATACTCTGAGGGATTCATCCGAGGGATGAACTTACAGCTCAAGCATATGTTATCCTCCTCAAGCTTGTTAAAAAATAAAGAGGTACTTACCAATATGGATGGGGAAATTGGGAAAACAGGGGATTCCATTTTGCTAATGGCAGCGAGTCGCTCTTGAACACAACACTCCTCCACTTCATATCCATGGCTATTGGATTGGATAATCTTCATGTATTTTGGTTATCATACTGTTTTCAGAGCCTCCATTTTGGTTTTGGGTCAATGTTGCCAACTCCATTGAGTGTTGCCAGTGTGTTCAAGAGAATTCATTCAGTTGATCTCTGCTACAATATTCTTAAGCCTTCATTTCATGTCTGCCTTTATTGATCCAGTTCCATGTAAGCATCATTCTGATCATTTTGTATCAATCATGATACTTGTTTTGTGTCGTTGATGGGGGATACATCAAGGCCCTCCTGTGACGGGTCACTTCCTGTCGACATGAGCACATCATCCGGGAAGTTGACTTCGAAAAACACCTTTGGTACCTTGGTGCTTGCATACATCAATGGAAAGTTTCCTCACTCTCGGTGACAGGTTTACATCAATGGCCTTTGACAAAAATATTATGTGTGGTGTTCGACATCAACTCATTTACTCACACCATACATATTGTACTATAGTACCTTGAGAGCCATTAACATCATCAGTGGTTTCTCTCATGTTTGTTAATGGATTACATCATTGGTCGATAATCGGATGGTGTCTACCATGTTCGACTCCATCACGCTGATTCACATGGTTAGACTTGTAAATTGGTTGGTTGTGTGAACGAGATAAAAGACCCCAGATCTAGTTTCATCCATCCGGGCTGTGATTTTAGGATTATACAAATATCACAATGTATGATGGCAGTGATCATATAGACAATCATCCAGTCATGTGTCCACCAGTTGCATATGTGGAGGCGTCATTTGATCATTGTACATGTTATGTTAGCTTATGAGATGAGTATGGGTATGAATCCCTCAGCAAACAAAGATGGCATGTTGTAAATGTATTGTAAAAGATGAAGCTCGTCGGTTGTCCTTCATCCCTACTTGTCACAAGGTAAAGCACTTCAGTCATCAGTCATCATCTCTCACTTTTCTCTTTAGGTGGCATTTTGTTATAGGCCATTTTGTCACATCCTATCAGGGACCCTCCAAATGGGATCAATCAACATCCTATTCCCCCTTGTCACCATCTTGTACAAATCCCTAAGCATGTACCTTTAATTTCCTAGAGTTTGAGCCCTAAACTACTTCATCTGAGCCAATTTGAGGACCAACGCTCCCTGTAAGCCTACTAGGGTGTGTTCACCAGCAGTTTTCTCCATTGTGGCCTGCGTTGGTCACCAGCAAGTTGCTCCCCTTTGCACCTGCGTTGGTTCTAGAAATCTGGGTGAATGATCAGGATTTCAGAAGCTTCCTCTTTTAAGAGTTTCCAAAACTTGTTACAACTACTTACCTTGGATAAAACATTCATATCCTATCCATCCCTACATTGGAGTTTTCACCACTTATCCTTTGGTCCTATCCCTCCATCAAAGGTGGATCTCTTTCCCTAGATTGGTAATTGGATAAGAAATCTGAACTTACCATACGTATCTATATGTGGTTTGGGTTGGATTTTGGAGATTTATTCTACCCTTATGTTGTCGTAGTGAGTGGTCATCATTCCATGCATTTAGGGTGATTGGAGGTGCATACTAGGATGAGGAAAGGACAAGTCAACAACTTGTAGGAGCTCTTTTACAAGATCAACTGCTACTTATGGTTATAATCTCCTTCCATTTATAGTAATGCAAAGAATTCATTGTTTTCCTATTTGTGATGTTGTTTCACCAATTTCAATACCATGTTGATCTATTGAATGAAGTAATTAAATGATATTGCATATATCTCGTAGTTTCTTGGCATGTGTTATTTAACTATGCAGGTTCTAATTTTGGCAATCGAAGTTGGGATTTGTTGGCCGGATAAATCGTTCTTGCGGACAAGACCGATCTCCCTAGTATCGAATGATATCTAGCAACAAGCAGCACAAGCAAATCTACTTTTCTCTAAACATGTTTCAATTCATAAATGAAAACTAAGAGGTGTAATAGACCCTACCTCGGTCCAACGCTTGTTTGTGGCAGCTTTGTTTCAACAGCTTCAAGCAATTCCCTTTTAATAACCTGCATACACAAACGAACACACATCAAAGAACACCTGCATAGATACTATAATAAAACATGCTCATTATGAAGATCAAGGAGCTCATAAAATAAACCATTAGAGACAGTTCATTGAGAAAAACAAACTTGATTGTATTAACTTTATGAATAAAAGAACCTTACAGCCTTTGCCTTGATGTTTCACAAGCTCTTTTCAGGGTCCAGCAGGAATCTCCTCTACTTTGACAAGCCTCACTCACTTCCCAAATGAAATGAAAGGTATGTGATCTCTCCTCTCCACAAGCTCAAAAAGGAAGTCTAATCTCCAGCAACATTTACCCTCAAGAATCTTCAGCTTTCAACCTCTCTACAACCAGCCCAATGCCTGAATTTACAGTGCAGATGGAGGAGGTTGCAGGTCCACCATTGAAGGGATAAGTTCCTCTTCCAATGGGATAAGCACCGCATATCATGGAGTTAGCTCCCTTAGTTATGGAATGGATGAACCAAGGTGGAGCGGACTTGCCAGTGTAATATTCCTTCTAGAAGCGTCCAGAAGTGACCCAAGGTGAGTTTTTAAGAGCGAACTCACACCTTTTTAACTTTTACAGGGGTTCGCACCCATCACTTAACAGACAGAGCGGTCAGGTTCGCAGGGGACATGACCATTGGGTGCGACACCGCAGGCAATGCTAGGAGAAAGTGCGAAACCAGGATTTAAGATATTTTTAAGGTCTTTCTCCCATTTTCAAGGCTTGACATGAAGAGCTGAGGCTTAAGACTTGCAAAGGAGGTATATATGAGTGGTGATGGACTCATACAAACTGTAGAAAGTTAGGTGACAATTTTTTGTGTAACAGGATTGGAGCTTCAAAGCCGAAGAAGGAGCGACGCGTGTGAAGGATTCCAGGTAGGCCTCACTCCATCATCTATTTACTTCAAGGAAAAACATTGTGTTCCTTGTCTCTTTGTTTTTCTAGGTTAGCCACCGACCTAGGGCAGATACTTTTGTCCGTAATAGTAAATCTTGTATAATAGGGTTCTCCTAGAAAGAGGGAGAAGACTGTGATGAGACCTTTGCTCCAATTTCCAGGTACACCTCTATTATTTCTCTTGTTGCTTTGTTGGTTTGGAATTTACATAAGATGAATGTAAAGACTACATTCCTCAATGTGTAATTGTGGAAGAGGTGTACATAGAGTAGCCTCAAGGTTTTAAGGTGCATGGGAAGGAGTCTCATGTTCGCAGGTTGAAGAAGGCCTTGTATGGACACAAGCAAGCTCCAATAGCTTGGTATGATTGAATTGATACTACCTGACAAGACTTGGGTTCTCTAAGAGCAATGTTGATCCAAACCTATATTTCAAGGTTGTGAAGAATGTCACCTTTGATTTTGTTGTTCTATGTTGATGACTTTTTTATAACAGGTGTTGAGTATCTCATTATTAATTGTAAGAGGCAGTTGGCCTCGGAGTTTGACATGAAGGATATTGACATGATGCATTATTATTTGGGATTGAAAGTATGGTAGAAGCCAGGCAGAATATTCATTGGTTAAGGAAAGTATGTCATTGAGATCCTTCAGAGATTTGGCATGATGGACTATCAATTCATGGAAACTCCCATGGTGACTAATTTGAAGAAGTTGAGATACTCTGAGTCCACCTTCATACATCCATCCATGTACTTGTGGTTGATTGGCTAGTTGATGTATTTGGCTAATACCATGCTAAAGATTTGATTTGCAATGAACACATTGAGCTAGTTCTAGGTGGAATTGAGACATGAGCATTGGATTGCAGCAAAGCACATTTTGAGATATATACGTGGCACTGTAAATTATGGTTTGACATATGTCTCAAACAATGACATATAATTGCAGGGATATATAAATTCTGACTCGGCATGGAGTGCAAATGTCACGAAAAGTACTTCAGAAGTATGCTTCAGTTTGGGCTCTTCCATGATATATTGGATGAGTAGGAAGCATAAATATATCACACTCAACATTACAGAATCATAATATATATTACAACAAATGAAGCTTGTACTGAAGCAGTGTGGCTTTGAAAGTTTTTTTCAGGATTGTTCAACCAATAGATGGAACCCACTGTGATATATTGTGACAACTAAAGTTATGTGAAGCTTTCATAGAATCATGTGTTCCATGAGAGGTCGAAGCACGCCGAAATCTAGTACCACTACATCTATGACATGGTAAGGTTCAAGTACATCTCCACTAAGACAACATATAATTTGACAAAGCCTCTATCTAAATAAAATTCCATATACTTTAGGGACAAGCTAGGGCTTTATGAGATTTCCCTTTTCGTTGAGTTAGGGAGTGTTGATTTGATAACATTATGGAAAATCATTGTCCCTATGTTAAAGACGTTGACCAGTTGGGGAAATGGTCCAACAGAGGATAGTTATTCTTCCTATGTCAAGGATGTTGACCAGTTGGGAAGAATAGTCATAGAAGCCCAAGATCATTGATTTTAGTGTGTGGCATTCAACATCAAGCTCACTCTCTCCAGATTGGATGAGTGGCTCATTTAGCATTAGGCCCAGTAATGCAGGTAGAGTGTGTCCTTTGGAGTTTAACCACAAGTCAAAGAGATTGACTAAGATGGTGAACCAAGATTAGTCTAGGTCAGGAGTACCAACCAGTTGGGTCAGTGGTATTGACTAGAGTTATGATGACTAGTTGATGCTAATTGTTTTGCCACATGTTAGGAGTGTTGACCAAGATTATGGGTCAGTGGTACCAACTAGTCGTGGCAACTAGTTGATGATTATATTGATGATGATGTCGATGATTTATATCAGAGATGTTAACGAGATGATGATGATGCCAAAGATGTTGACGAGATGATGTTGATGTCAAAGATGTTGATGATTTTGTTATAACCTTTTCATAAAGAAATTTTTCAACTCAAGAACACCTGTGATAGCGATTAGAATACATCCCTAGTTAAGAGGGAGTATTGAATTTTGTATCTATGGTTGGTCTTCAAAATGTATATTTTAGCCCTTGATGTATTTATATTGATTATTGTAAAGCATGTTCTTCATGGTAGAGTCAGAAGAAAAATATATTTTTGAGTCATGTCCATTTTGACTTTTTAAAAGAAGAAAATTTAAATTTTTTTTGCTCCAATGTTTGTCAAGTTGGCCTCCCTCCATGACAAGTCAACACAGGCAAAGGACACACCCATTTGACCCAAGCAAACATTGTGTATGGACATTCAACCTCCACCACAAGGCAAAAATTCATTCTTTCTCATCAAGAATATTTTTGGTATCCAAGCCAAAGGACAAGAAGAATAAAGAGGACGAAAAGGATGAAATCCATCTCTTTCTCTCTCTATCTAGCTCGCACGGGTGGAATGACTCTCTCTCTCTCTCTCTCTCTCTCTCTCTCTCTCTCTCTCTCTCTCTCTCTCTCTCTCTCTCCAGTTCACATATTTTTCTGGGCAATTGTAGTTGCAGGGGGGCCAACTTTCTGGGCAGTTGCACAGGGTCGAAATTATGGGAAATTAGCAGTTTCTGGGAGGTTGAAATTTGGCCTAGGGTAGAACAAGAAGGTGAGTTGTTGGATCAGATTGGAAGGATTGTCTTGGAGGGTTTGACCATGTTTGACCATAGATTTGCTGAAGGTTAGCTTGATCTAGTTGTTGAATAGAAGTCTAAGTGTGTCTCTTGTCGAACAAAATAATTTATCTATTGAAAAGGTTTTTGGGTTTTCCCCTTAGTGAGTTTTCCCAATGTACATCTTGTGCTCTCTTTATGCATTGTGATCTTTATTGTTCTACTGCTCTTACATGGTTGAATTTGTGAAGTATAATTGTTTAACGATATACTGGAATAATTAAAATAAGATCAACATCATTAGAAGTAATTATCAATTTTCATAAATATTATGCTTGTATCTACTACACTTGAATAATCAACTTTGCAATGTACGTGGTACCCTTTATCAACTGTTGTGGACATGAGGTACCCCTTGAATCTAATTTTTTTCACTTTTCTTCCTTCTCTGATACCATAAATACATTTTTCCTTGTTATTATTGAATGAATACATGCAACATGACAAGTAGGCCTATGCAAATATAATTATACATTCAATGTTATGGAAGTAGATCTTTTTCATGTAAACATAACAACAATCAATGAACAACATACATATAAGCAAATTCAACGTAAGTAGAAATATGTCATAATGTTTCTGTTTGTGGAACTAAACAAATGGTTTTAAACGAAGGATGTTCCCCCCAATTATAGGCTCTATGTTGCTTGTACACATTCTACAACATGGCTACCCTCATGTTAAGGCTATGAGTTCACAAGGCCAAATTGGCTTATGGCTAGCTCTATTGCTCTCACATAGGCCAATTTTTCCCATAATACACAAGTTATAAACTCTCCAATTCCAGTCCATTGGATCTCTTTTCCTTAACTTGAAACTTAAGGAAAGGGATACTCTTCTATGCTCTGTAGTCCCTCGACCTACCCCTCCTCCCTCCAGGACTTCATTGCAAGTCAGTCAAGAAATATATTTGTTGGGGACTCTAAGAAGTCTTAACAACAATATTTCCTTGTTCACACAACTTAATTCTTAGATAATATTCACAACAACCATGCCCCTTTGGTTATAGATCATGGCATGGTTTGGGACCCCACCACAACCTCCAGAAAAGATGAATTCCAAACATTCCCCACAATAACCTAAAGACAAAGATTATATTTGCATGCTCTCAACTTGTCACTTGTTCTCTTAAGAAGCCTACACACTTCTTGGCAACTCATGTTAAGCCCTATATAAGCGCCATGTTAACCATGTAACCCCTTATTAATCCCTAGATATTGAGTGATTATATTTCTATTGCTATATTTTTATGTAGGCTAGAACCTCTTATGACCCCATTTTAATTCAACATTGACCAATGTAGATTATAAATTTTTATGTAGCTTTTCACATAGCTTAATTTATAACTTGAGTGGTAGGGACTAAACCTCCCTACAACACTTGTTTTAATTTATATGATAAAAATAATCTTAATTTATAGCTACTATTTATATGTGATATGTATATTATGATTTTCTTTTATCTAAAAAATTGTTCATAATTTATTTATAGAAACAAAATTACAATATAACAAACTAAATTGAATTGAATTTTATTATTTTGGTTATTTTTAACTTTTTGTTATTAATTGAGCAGACATGTAAATCTTAAATCTTAAATGTTAAATGTTAAATGTTTATAAACATTTACATCTACACATCTCCCCTTATACTTTATATTATGTTTTAATTTTTTAACTGAGCCGACATATAAATGTTTATGTTAAATGTTAAATTTTACAAACATTTATGCCTACACATCTCCCCCTATAGTGGGTTGTAAAGCGCCTTATTAGACATTGGATAAACCAATGCTCCTCGTGTGTCTCACAACATGGACTAACCGTCTCTCATGGATCCTTATCTTTGGCGACGTGATCATTCACTAATGCATGTGGGTTTTGGTTTAACGACAATTGTGATTCCCAACAAGTGGTATCAAAGCTAGGTCATGAGTTCGATACACACCCAACTCATGTTGGTGGGGAGATTGTTGGACATTGGATAAACCAACGCTCTTCGTATGTTTCGCAACATGGACTAACCGACTCTCATGGATCCTTATCTCTAACGATGTGATCATTGAATAACACCTGCGGTTTTTGGTTTAACGACAATCGTGATTCCCAACACACCTCTCAGCGGAAAGATACAAAAAAAAGGAATGTAAGAGAAGGAAATAAAATTCAAGATAAAGGGATATAGATTTTTTATTTTTTTTGAGTTTAATTTCGGAGTATCCACAGTAGAAACCATATTTGTCAACGTTTCAAATCCCAAAAGGGATCCATCATCAGGACCAATCTGAATGCTAATAAAAAAAGAGCTTTGTGATAGGATAAATAGTTAAAAGAAAATATTTGATTTTTAGAGATGAAAGTCGGTTAACCATATAATCTTATATTAATAATACATA
>APFE030101493.1:32070-61077 GCA_000404065.3 Pinus taeda
CCAAAACTGTGGACCGAAAAACCATAGGTAGGTTCGCCCAACCTAATATAGGGTCCAAAAAAAAAATTTCTCGGGGCGCTGCCCCGAACCCCGTAGAGGGGGGCTACCCACCCCCCCTCTAACCCCCCGATTCACTACGTAGGTTAGTCGTGGAAAGAATATAACACAACCCAACACAACACATGCTGAGAGAGAAAGAACAGAAGATAAGCATAAAACCAGAGCTAAGATCTCGGGACCGAGAACCAAACATACGCCACGGCGAGGAGAAACCCAAAACTGGGCATTGCTTCCAGAGCAGCCTCCAGAGAACCAAAAAGAGTGACCCAAAGGACCACTTGTTCATTTTTCCTCGTCCCCCTGCGTCTCCTCGGCCTGCAGACACGCGTCGTCCTGGCTGAGCACTTCTTTGTCACCCAACACGTTGCCCTCCTGCATCTTGTCGGTGGTGCCAGCATCAGGGTCCATTACCAAATTAACATAGTCAACCAGGGGAGGGATTAAGGGAGGCGAATCGACTTGGATAACTGGTTTAACTTCCCTTTTAGCATCCATCGCATTTTTGGCAGAGGAACGCTCACTACTGTGGGAGGAATTGGGGTTAATGCAAGAGATAGGAGGTACCTGGTTGACTTCTTCAGACATTAGGATGGTAATCTGGGCTGGAATCAGAGGGCGGTTCAGATTACTTTGGAATTTAAAATGAGTGGACTGAAAGGCACTGTTTGGAATCGGATGGCGAGTGGGATTGCTGGAAGGAGGATCCTCAGGGGAGGAAGTGAGATTAATGGTTGTGAGAAACAGGGTGGGCTGAGGGCGAGCGGAGGGACGCTTACTGCTACCAGGTTGTTCACCCGAGCGGGAGCGTTTCCCTGGTCGCTTCATAATGCTGAAAGTCACCGAAACCTCAACAGAACCAGTGCTAAACCTAGAATTATGCCTCAGATGAACCGAGGGCACAGAACCGAATCGAAAAGCAGAGCAAAACACAATAGAAGCACGAAACCGAGAGACAGAGCAGGTGTAACTTATGTAACAACGAATATACCACTTACCCCAGGCCACTGAAGGATTTCCAGTGCGCAGCACACAGGTAGAGTGGAAGCACTGCGAATTCGAGCCAGAACCAGCTCGAATTTCCCCTCTGAGGCTAGACGCCCTCTCAGCTTCACATTCAGTTCTCAGAACGAACCGAACAACATAATCCTGAACCGACGGGATGGTAAAATCACCGGGAGCCTCCATGTAAATAACAATCAACAGGCTGCGTTGGGCTTCGGCCTTCATTAATGGCGCCGTCCTGCTCCGTCCCTTGGCCATAAAAACATTTCTCCCTCCTCCATTCGAAACCTGGGGACGGTACGCGGGGAGTTGATGCTGCATGAATGCCATTTATGGCAAGAGGATCACCCGGATCCGGGAAATTAACTATTACAATATCAACTAATATGAAATCTATTAAAATATAAGAAACAATTTATTTAAAGATTATGATAAAAACTTTTATTGTTGTTAATGATTATTATAAATAATAATATAATAATAAATAAATAAAAATAATATATATAATAAATTGATCTTTATCTCCAAAAAATCAAATATGTTCTTCTAACTACTTATCCGATCACAAAGTTCTTCTTCTATCATTATTCAGATTGGTCATGATAAAGGATCCTTGTTGGGATTTGAAACATTGACAAATATGGTTTCTCCTATAGATACTTTGAGACTAAACACAAAAGAAATGAACCACAGATGCCTAAAATCTGGGATATAGATCACTTATCTTTTGAGAGTTGTATAGAGTAGTTTTCTTTAACCTTGTCTCCTTGCAAATATTCTTCAAATTCTTTTGCAAACCTTATATACAATATTCCAAATATAATTCTAGAATTTACTTTCTATAATTTTTCAATAGGTTGTCATTTGCCTTTAACATTCATAGAGGTCATTTCCTTTTGATCATCCCATGATCCCAGCTTTTTTGTAGATTGTTTTATTTGTCCTTTGTAGGAAATTCCTTCTTCCTACTACATTGTTTTTGTCCTAGCAATGTAAACTTCGAAATGAGAACCCATAAGATTACCCATTTTTTTGAGGTAGCAAAAAAATCAACCGATTTGGAAAAGTGTGATTTCAAGAATATATATATATATATATATATATATAGTAGTTTTGACACTTTAAATTTTCTTAGTACATATTTAAATGTAGTTGATATTCAGCTGATTTTAAAAGTGTTGATGCAACGTCTAGCCTTTTTTAGAAGACTGTTTTTACTTTAAATTCTAATGTATAAATGTGGATAATTAATTTCTAAATTTAACAATTTTTTAAGTAGTTGTTTTTTCTTCATTCTTTTCATTTTTTTTTTGTAGTGAGATCTTTATATTTTTGCATAGTTAAAAAAAAGGTCGATATTTTAAAGTTTCGATCTTCTATATATTTATATATTGTTAATTAACATTTTAATGCACATCAAATAATTGTCTCTCAAAAACCAATAATTTTTAACAGTTGACATAAAAATACACATTTTGAATATAAATATAACAAAAAATATACACATTTTGAGAATTTTTTGCTAAAAATGACATGTCGAATAAACAATTTTTATAGAAAAATTTTAACAAAAAATGGTTAAATAATAGCATTTTTTACGAATTTCATGTAAAAAAATAATAATCATCACATTTTTTTTCAAAAAATAATGATTCACATAAAAATTAAAGTGAAAATCACATAATACAAATATTGAACATATAACAACAATAATTAAATACTTATTTTTCTCATAAAATGTCAAAGTTAAAACATTACAAGTATAACTAATTAATACTTACAAAAAATGAGCTTGATTTCCAAGCATAACTTAAATTTAAGCAATAATATTATGTAATCCATACTCTTCATCTTCTAGAGTTTCATCGTTGTCTTCTTCCATAATATTTTCTACTTTAGTTTGCTCATTTCCCTCTTCTGATGGATCTTTGATGTCTGTGAATCTCGCAATGTATGTCTTTCCAATCATTCCATCTTATGGTGGTTGAGGTTCCTGCCTTTTCTGTCATACGTGATTCATTAAAATCATGTTTCCTCAAACTAACTTCTTGCATCACATTTAAAAGAAATTGAAGAGCATTAATTCCTTGTTGAATAAATTTGCATTGTACTGGGCATTTTTCAATGGCAATGCAATTTCTTCATTTTTGTAGGCAACATGCTAGTGTTGTACCTAATCATCAAGCACAAAAGAAATAATGAAGTAGATTAGTATAATCATATAAAAATTTAAAAAGAGCATATTAAAATATAATAAAACTTACTTGAGCATGAGAATAAATCCAAAACCCAATATATTTCATTTGAACATAAATCTATAAGATAGTTAATCAATGATTGTGGTTTTTGATAAATGTTAACTATCTCTCATTTTGCTTCTTTATCTTCATATGTTAGTTTTTTTAAAACATCATCATAAATAAGTACTTGGCTATGACTCTTTCCATCTACCGATTAAGAAGCATACGCTTATAGCTATAATCTTTTGTCCAACTTTCAACATGGATGAATTCACAATCACTTATAATTGGTTGATCTCCGCGGTTAATAATATTTGACTTTTGCCTATAACATGAAATAGTAAAAGTTCAATTAACTTGTACATAAATGATTTTTTAACATTAATCAAGCATATAATTTCAACATCTTACCATGTAAGTTGCATCCTTGAGTTTGCTTTTCCCTTGAAGCTTGTTAATAACATTGCAAATTGTGTGTTTGAATGAAATGTCACAAATATCCACAATGGTGGTTTTGTGACTTCTACAAATCTCGCAACCACTTTACTAAGAGCGTGATAAATATAAAGGTCACTATCATACTCAATGTTTGGGATATTGAAACCATGAGGAATATCTGCAATAACCAGGGAATAATCCCTTTTAGGTATGAGTTTTGCAATGTCTTCACAATCACCTTGTATTATTTGATATTGGATAGTCTCGAGCCCATTATAAATGAAATGAGTAATACTAGGATCAAGTTCAAGATTACTAAGATGTTGCTTTCTCATTATTTCTATCTTAATTTTTTCAATGAAGCTTCTGAAACTGTTTGGTGCTCCATTTGCATCCTTCTTTGTCTTTAATGAACTAAACAAATATATGTATAAGTTATAAAATAAAAACAATATACACATGAATAAAAATGAATGTATAAATCAACATACATTTTTAAATGCAAGATAAAAATATTTTAATGTTGATATAGAACTTGAATCTAAGTAGTTGCATACAACATCATCCCAACTATCTTCATTCAACAATTTAACCATTTATTCTTGTATTCTCACGTAAACCTTGTGACTAAATAAATAAAGTAAAAAATGTTAATATAATGATATGTATAACAAATACTACCAACAATAATAGTTATATTGAAAAAAACTTATAATCTAGAAATAAGTGAAAATAATTCAACAAACTTACTTTTCAAATTCCTTACACATTTCGTCCAGTGATATTCCCCCTGACTTCACACGAGATAATATTGTTTTGACAAGTTTTTCATCCTTCACTCCTTGCAATGCTCTTCAAGGTGTGATAGTCATATTTTCTGGAAGGAGCTTCATTCAAAGACCTGATTTATTATTGCTACATATCAATGGTTTAAACTTTTTGACCTTTTGGTTTTTAATGCCAATGTTCTCCCACATGTCAAAAATCTTATTAATCAATTCCCATATCTCTCTAGTTCTAAATGCCAACTAGAAAATGTTATTCATACCTCTGAATATATCATAATTTACTTTGTCACCTTTTGAATTGATTTTTTCCTCAATTTGATAACCTATTTCCATACAACATTCTTTCTGAAAGGCTAGACTAACCTTTGTCTTATCTCCACCACATTTTTCTTTAAATTCATTATGAATAGATCTAACTCTTGGGATGAAAGTCATAGACATCCTATGATCATTATCTGTATTATGATCCCATGCCAATAACTTTGCTTCTGTGTCTGTTAAACCAACATAAATGATACATTTCATTGTTTCAAAAAGCGGGTTATTGGGATATTCCTCCATCAATTTCCTTTGAGCTTATACAAAATGGTTCCCCCCAAGTATATAATATTTGTATTCAAAACAGTTTGGCTTATCAAACGCTTCTTTGTTGGGAACTTGAATTGGATAAAAAACAAGCACATAATCAACCACATGAGCATATGGATTGTACCTCATCAATGTCTTCAAGTTGTAAACATGCAGATGGTGTGGATTTCTAATTTTATATTTAAATTGTCCTTCATTTGGCTTATAGATTTGGCTAATATTAAGTTGAAATGTATGACCACCCTCAATTAAGTTTGTCTTCGTCAACTAATGTCGAATGACATTTTGTTTTGTTCTAATAATGTCATCCTTTAAATCATCTCCCGGTGTAATGATTTATCTGCTTCCTTTCGAGTTTTCACTAGGATCTTCATTGTTGGCCATGATTTTTGAGAATGATCAACTTTTAATTTCTACCTCCTCTTGGTTGTCATATTTTCTTCTACATATTCAACCTCCTCATTATCAACTAGAAGGGAAGCATCCTTGGGCATTTTTTATTTTTGTCTTTTATGGCTCTTCCCCTTTATAACATCAGTTCTAATCTCATCCTCAATAATGTCAACATATTCTTGAGCTTCAGTTTCAACTTTCTCATCATCAAAAGTAACATGTCTAGATTTTCTAGATTTATCCACTATAGGCATTCTTTGTTGATCCCTTGGATGTAGTCTTGTAGCATCATGAAGTACTTTTTTTTGCTTATTTTTCATATATTCTTCTGACCCTGAGTAGAAACTGCCGACAACATTCATAATATCTCACTCTATAAAATAAATTCCTCCCATCATAATTGAAAGACTTCAGTAAAAGTATGTTAAACAAAAGATCATATATCAATAAAAACTAAGTTATAAAAAATATAATGATACATTTACAATAACACAAAGCACATAAATATAAATAACAATACTCACGACATCTTGTGCAATGTCGTTTATGATTTGTTTACACATTCTTGTAAACTCATCCACTGTATCATACATCGACAATGCAAACTGATATCTAATCTTGTCATGTGAATTCAACGATTTTGTAAGTACATAAACAACTTTAGTATCTGATATCAAATGTATGTCAAGTACTATTCCCAACACCTCATAACTTCCACCATCATAAATCATACCAGCATATAGATATATCTGCAGATCCTGTTCGCCTTTTCCATCTTTCACAAACCATGCTAATTCTGCACGCTTCACTTCTTGTGATTTCTTCCAATAAGAAACCAACTTCTTATCATTTGAGGAGCCACTTGCTAGACTTTTATTTATTAGCTCAGGTCGGGTTCGTTCAACAATATTTTTTGAGGATCCACCTCCAGCTTTAGCTGTCTTTGGTCCAAAAATATTCACATAAACCTTCCTTGATGCCATTTTCCTATACAATATAATATATATATATATATATATATATATATATATATATATATATATAATATACATATAATAAGTAAATTACAAAAAACCAATATCTTTAAGTAAACAAACAAAACAAAAGCAAATTTAAAAACAAAAAAAATACCAAAAACATGTGCATCTACTCCCATGACAAGTGGGATGTTAAGTTCATCCAGGGTTAGAAAACCCATTCCTTAATTTCTTTCTTTCTTTATTATTTATTTATTTATTTTTACATTTGCCCCCGTGCCCCTTGGCAGGCTAGGAGCTAATTCTGAAAATTGACCCCTTGATAGGCATGGGCCGAATTAGCCCCCTGGCAAGCAGGAGGCATCGATGCCTTAGGCGGGCATGCCCGCCCAGGGCAAAACGACCTCTTGGCCTACCAGGGGGCCCTCTGGGCGGATGCGCCTAACAATGGGTGAGCCTGCCTGGGGTAAATCAACCACTTGGCTTGCTGGGGGCCGATTCTCAGAATCGACCCCCTGGCTTGCTAGGGGGCCGTTTTTCCCCAAGCAGGAACGCCCACGTTTGGGTGCACCCACCCACAGGCACATGCCATGCGCCTGTGCCTGTGGGCGAGCGCCCTTGACTATGGGCGTGCTCGTCCGGGGAAAAATGAACCCTTACCCACAGCGCCCGACCGTGGGTGGCCCGCTCGCGACACAACGGTCGTGCCTAGCAAGCCCATCGTGTCGCAGGTGGGCACGCCTAAGGCCTGACCCATGTGAATTTTTTTAATTTTTTTTTTTTTAAGAATTTATATTTATTTAACTAAATGTTAATTTTTTTTTAATGGAATGGGTTTTTGTCTTGTATCTTGCGTGAACATAACAACCACGCTGGCACATAACTACTAGAAAAAAATGATTTGTCGGCATATAACAAACTATTTTCTCGAAATTCCTCGTTGAATGATCGAAGTAAAAGGGAAACTAACCTTTCAAATGTGATAATCTCTTGTTGAATGTACTGTCGATGACAATGTAGCTCCTCTACAAAATTGCTCCAAGATTTTTAACGAAGTAAAAGGGAAACTAACCTTTGAAATGTGATAATCTCTCGTTGAATGTGTTGTTGATGACAATGTAGCTACTCCACAAAATTGCTCCAAGATTTTTAATGAAGTAAAAGGGAAACTAACCTTTGAAATGTGATAATCTCTCGTTGAATGTATTGTTGATGACAATGTAGCTGCTCCACAAAATTGCTCCAAGATTTTTAATGAAACCTTGAGAAGTCTTGATGTGATGTGAGGAATAGCGATAATGAAATTTATTATATAGCAAAAATTATGGAATTGTTTTATCGCTTCTCAAATGTGGTATTAATTTTTTTTTTTTTTATAAAAAACTTAATATATAGTTTAGTATAATGACGATACAATAATTTATGTTTAATGTGGGATAAAAGATATAATAAAAAATAAAAAAAAATCAATTATTTAGTAAATGTTATATAGTTTAAGTAAAAGATTTAGTTTAATTTTGAAGGAACGTATTAAACAATTTTTTTTTGGAAAATTTGAATGGAAATTAGAGTCTAAATTTTCAAGAGAAAATTTTCAATAAATTGTAGAAGAAAATTTTGGAGGGAAATGCTTCGGTGAAAATTTTTGGACGGAAAATTTTCGACAAATTTTTTTGGAGGGAAAATTTGGAGGGAATTTTTCATTTTTTAGGCTATATATTATTATTAGGAAAGAGTGCATTTGTATCATTCAACCTCTTCTGTTTGAGAGCCTCAGATTCTTATGATAGTGAAGTTTCGCTTTGTGAAGCATCAACATCTTCGTCGCGTAACAACTCTATTCATATTGATGAATATAACGAAAATTCTTTCTCTATGGATAGAGAGTTAAATCTTCCACTTAGTCCTAATCCTAAGGACAATGAGAGCAGCACTGACGAAGGGAAGGATGAATAATTTCAAATAAACAGAGAGTCATAGTTTCCACTTACTCCTAATCCTATAAACTACGAGAGCAGTAGTGATGAATGCCATGATGAAGAATTTCCAATAAATCAAGAGTCACCTTTTCTAATTAGTCCTAATCCTAAGGACTATGAGAGCACTAGTGACGAAGGGCGAGATGGAGAATTTCCAATAAATATAGAGTCACGCTTTCCACTTAGTCCTAATCCTAAGGACTATGAGAGAGACAATGACGAAAGGCAGGATGAAGAATTTTCAATAAATAGAGAGTCACATTTTCCACTTAGTTCTAATCCTAAGGACTACGAGAGCAATAGTGACGAAGGGTATGATGAATAATTTCCAGTAAATCAAGAGTCATATTTTCCGTGTAGTCCTAATCCTAAGGACTATGAGAGCAACACTGACAAAGCACATGATGAAGAATATCCTAGTAAATAAAGAGTCAAATTTTCCATTTATCCTAATTCTAAGGACTATGAGGGTAGCACTTACGAAGGGCAAGATGAAGATGATGAAGAATATCCTCCAAACTAGTATTTCAAAAGCACAGATGATGGTAGTGAAAAATTTCCTGCAACTGAGGATGGTAATGAATATTTTTCAAACAATGAGGGGATAAATTGCCTAACTATGTTCAAAATGATCAAAGTGAGGATAATATTCCTCCTAATGACTATGAAAATGCTTATACAAATGATGATGATTCAATGATGGAGACGGTGCCAACAAAGATTGTATCGAGGAGTAGGAGGAGGCCTTTTCGTATCAATCCAAGATGTTCTAGTTATACAAGGGGTAGAACAAAATATCTGACGAGAAGAAGTTCTATCAGTGATCTCATTTCAAGTGAATCTTGTCAAAAGGATTGCTTGAAACATATGGATTTCAAGTTTGCATTGGAGAAAATGAAGAGATATTTGTCAATGAATAAAAGCATGCAAAATTCATATTTAGTGGAGTGCATGCAATCCACACTGTTAGGTTATGATTATGATATTGAGTCTTTATTTATCTGTAGAAAGGCCTTCAAAATGTTTCATTCAATTAGTAATTTTCCTCTGTCAAGAATCCAAGAAAAATTGGAAAAATATCCCACATTTTATTCAGAAGTACGTCATAAACGAGAGTTTGGGCCATTATCAAATATTGCAGTGTCATGGATGAAAGACTTCTTTTCAAAGCATGGAGAGTGTATGCCAAATAGAGACACAATACATATTCCAGATAATTTCTCAAGACGGGAAATCTACAACTTATACAAAGAATATACAGAAGGTGTTGAAGGAAATGTCAATTTATTACATATCAATATTTTGTGAAGATATGGAAGAAAGAATTCAACAATGTCTGTATTCCTAAGAAGACAAGGATTGGGGTCTACAACACATGTGCTTCTCTTAAATAAAAAGGGATAAATGTCAAGGGGCAGAAAGAGGTAAGCATTCATAACATTATTTTTTTAAATTGTATAGTCATCAACTATGAAAATGTATTTATTAATAGCTTTCTTTTATGTTATATGTAGTTTCCATTGTCAAAGAACTTCAAGAGCATCACGAACAACAAATAAGTAAAAGGAAAAAGTTGTACAATCATCGAAAGAAGTGTTATGATAATCCAAATAAATATTTGGGTTTTATAATTGATGGTATGGATCAAAAGAAAACACTTCTACCACATTTTGTTTGCACACCCAAAAATTTACAGGATGAAAATTTTATTCAGTTTTACTTGGTCGGTTGTATGGTTTTCAATGGGAAAATGTTGCCAAGGGTTTACTTCACAGCTCCAAATATTCATAATGTTGAAAAATCTGACAATAACCATAATTCATGATGTGCGTTCTCATTGGTCTGGTAATCTTCCCGAAGTTTTGTATCTACAATTGGACAACACATGTCATGAAAACAAAAATTAGATTGTTTTTGAATATCTAAACATGCTTGTTGAATTGAGAATTTTTTAGAAGGTAAAGGTTAATTTCCTTCTTGTTAGTTATTCTCATGACCATATTGATCAGATGTTCAGTCGTTTTTCAGTTACATTGAGGAGGAAGGATGTTGGGAGCTTTCCATCATTAATTGGTTGTATTAAGATCATACATGCCAGAGCCTTATTTTCATGTGTTGGAAGAAACTGTTGACATGCAAAGGGTTATTCTGGGATCGGATGGTGAGGAGAAATGCATTGAACAACTTAATGCTATTAGATTCCAACATCAATTTCGTATAAAAAAAAAATGATGGGAAAACACTAATATGGGGCAAGAAGTATTCAACTACTGTAGAATGGGCGTCGTCATCATGTTTAGCATTTTTGAAGTTCATTCTAGATCATCCAATATTTGTGTCAAATATATTGTTATTACAATCAGTTGCTGAAGTTCATAATGCATGTAGGCAGAAGAGAGATATAAATTATTCTGATTGCTTGACAGAAATTAAAAAATGTATTATATATACATATGAGTACTTTGATATTGCTTATTCAGTTTGGTGGGAGTCTTTTTTCAATACTCAGAGTGATATCATTTCAAGATCAACAAATGCAAATATACTTTTGAAGACTCCATTTATTTGGCCAAAAAATGTGCCAAATGAACATGAGGAAAGAAACATTGTTGAACAACAACAATTTCAAGGTATTATTAATTCTTTATGAATGGAGGAAAGAGAAATGTATATTGGTTCCAAAAGATCTCGTGCACAACATGAAGCCATGGAAGACCTTTACAGGGGTTCAGTATAGGATATTAAGGATGGTTACATGATCGTAGTGTTAGCAGATGGAGATGTCAATGGTTATCCATTTTGGGTTTCCAAGGTTATAAAGGTCATTACAAAAAATGAAGATGTTGCAGGTGTTGAAGTACATTGGTATGCCACAAACACACACCCATTCAATGGTGTGTACAAGCCAGATATGGTAGTCGATAAAAAAATTAGCTGAAAGAGAAAAAGAAAAGGTACAAATATAAATCATTGCCGCACAAACCTCTTAAAATTGGAGGATATTGACATACTTGTTTATGACTTCAATTTAACAAAGAGAAGAACTCTTCCCTTTAGGACAATATAGATTCTAAAGAGGTTTCTACTAGAAGAAACAATGTTGAGATGGGAGTCTACTAAACCTAGTCATAGATCTATAAGACTTTTGAAACCTGAAATGTTGGGCGTGAATGTTGACTCACACGGGGCACTAGTTGATGAAAGAGAAGAATACGAAACATCTTCATTTGCATCAAGTCATTCATCTAAAAATGTGAATTCTGATGGTGTGCAAGAAGATATGAGTGATTTTGAATAATTTTCTAAGACAATTTATATAACTGATGTTTGCATGGTATCTTGAAATAAAAAATTTAATTTCCATATGATGTTACATGAAGTTATGAGTCATTTTTATGTTTGTTGGATTATATGTTTTAATTATGATAAATTTATTTGTTTAGAATATCCACAATGCAACAACAACTTAGAGAAATAATTTATGTTTCATTCAGTATATAAGTATTGATATTTTGATTCATTTAGTCATGTATTTTGTTCATAATTTCATGGTTGAAATATGTTGAAAACTTAAAGTTTTTGAATTCTATGGTTGAAAAATTGTCATTTTTTTTTTTAATGTTATGGTTGAAAACAATTAGAATTTTAACGATCTTTAGTGTCGTGTTATTATATGCTTAACAAAATGGATGAAAATTGTTGGAATTTTAATGTGTTTTGGATCCCATTATTTTATCTTTAATGCCATTGCTAAAAAATGTTGAAATTATACTCGAGAAAGAAAAAGCTTTATTCTACTAACAACATTAGTGTGTTTTTTTCATTTATTTTGCACAAAAAAATTGGTTTTACTGCCATTTTTTAAAAATGTTGAAAATTAACCATAAAAAAATAAAACATCGTTCTAGAATAAGCACTTTTCTTTTTGGGCCGTTTTCATGTTTTTTTGGGGTTTTTTGCCTGAAGTTCTCGTTTTGAGTTTAGAGTTCTCGTTTCAAAGTTTACATTGTTTACTGCAACAATCTTAAAAAAAATCTCTTTTTATTGTAGCAAAAATAGGAAGAAAGTGCCAAGGCTATAATCAAATAAAATATCGACTATCCAAAAAAAATGAGAAAGAGAGGAAGATAAATACTTATCTTCAAATGAAGAAATCCTTTGACTTCTTTAGAGGTGGCTTTGCATCATTCTCTTCTTCATTGACATTGGCATTGGAGGCTTGCTCTTTTTCCTTCCTTTTTTCTTTCAAGGCATTGTGATGCATAGTGACCAAGATTATGACAGATGAAGCATTTAATATTTGATATGTCTTTCTTCTTTTGATTTGATTTTTTTGTATCTCTCTTATCAAACTTTTCAAAAGTTCCTCTTATCAAAATTTCCAAAGTTCTTCTTATCAAAATTTCCAAATTTCCTTTTATCGAATATTCTAGGATTCCTTCCTTCTTTCCCTTTCTTTGTGTGAGCAACAAGTGCTTGAGTTTCTTCATTATGAGGTTCATTTTTAGCTACCAACCTGGTTTATTCTTGAATACAATCATCCCATAGATCATCAAATGATGGTAGTTTTCCACATGCACAAACTCCTTGAATAAATGGTTCCCATGATGACAAAATGCCACTTAGAGCAACTATGACTAAATCTGAATCTTCAATTTTCTCTTCAATAACTATAAGTTCATCCTTGATCTAAGTTATTTTCATAAGGTAGGAGGTAATAAAATCTAATTTAGTCATTTTAATATTACGAAGATGATTCTTCAAGGCTAGTTTCCTATTATTATTGTTGTTTGCATATAATTTTACTAGAGAATTGAAGATTGCTTTGGGAGTCTTTAGTCATTTAACATGATGAATCAAGTGGTCTTTTATGGAGTCTACAAAAATTCTCTTTGGTTTGGCCTCACTCTTTTTGAACTTTGCCTTCTCCTCCCCTCCCTATGGTTTTGAAATATATTTCTGGACATGTTCTAGAAGGCCATTTTCCTCCAAGATGAGAAGTACTCTAGTTTTCCAAGATTGATAGTTAATTGCACCTTCTAGTCTGTCTTCAATTCTAAGGTTTGGAGCCATTTATCAAACAACAAGGAACAAATTATTTGTGAACCCTTTTCTCTAGGACCGACTTCAAATTATTCCAAAGCTTGGCTTCTTCAAAGTAGTATAGTGGCTGCTCTTTCACCTAGCCTCTGATACCATGTTGATTTTTCTTATAATAAAAGCTGATTTTCTAATATGATAATTACTTCTAATGATTTGTATTCTCACATTGTCTTATGTCACTTATATCATTAAGTAATTATACATTAAAAAAAATCCCAATTATATTGCAATAATATTCATAGGATCATAAAGAGACGGCCAAACACAATTAAGAGACACAAGATTGCCCTGGGAAAACCCAACCTCGGGAAAAACCCAACTTTTCTTCTAAGGAGAATTAAATCTTCAACAAAGTTTACAATATAATTTGTCTAGAAATTTGTACCAATTTCCAAGCTCAAATACTAGTCAAACCCGGTCTAAGGAGAGAGAATATCAATGTTCTGTTTAGTTTAGTAAAATTTGGTCAACAAGCTAAATTTTAGTCTATTTTGCTTCTAGTCAACTGTGGTCAAGGAGGCCGGATTTTGGCCCTGCAAATTCCTCACAAAACTCAATCAAACTATCACAGTTGACATGTGGTCAACAATGATCAAACATGTTCGGTCAATGTCCTTATTTGTACTGAAATATTTAGTCACCAGTCTAGTCAAAGATGCCCAATAATCAATCAAAGGTTCCAAATCAAAGCGGCCCAAATAATGCCAAAGTCAACGTTGGTCAATGAGTCAAACTTCACTTTTAGATTTCAGTGGTCAACTTCTAACTTCTTCTGCTCCTTCACACAACTGAATATATGAATTCTTGCTCTTGTGAGTGATCCAAAATTATGCCAAAGTGAGGAGGTCGAATTGTCTATTTATAATGGTTAAGTGGGTGCCTTTTGACCAAGGGCCACCTTTAATGATGGGGTTGACTTAGGCTACTTGGAACCTACATGAACAGATATAAAAATTGGATTTTCCTTTTAATATTTATAATTTATTTTGTTGATTTTATAGACTCTTTGTCAAGTGGGAATTCCTCTTGATGCTACAAAAATCAACAATCATGACATTTTTTAGAAGTGCACTTATGCTCACTCTTAGGTACTTTTGAAGTCATAGAGAAGAGAGAAGTTATGTTACATTTAATGGATCCTTCATGTCTTCAAAGCACTCTTCGAACTTCCTTGGCTTCCTTATAGTCCATGGGTGCATTACATAGAATGAAGTAGTGCTACCAAGCCCTGAGAGGATACAGGGGCCCAAACTTCCACTAAGAAAAGCCCAAAAGCAAAACATATGAGGTACCCCATTGCACCACAATCCACACAACACTACTAGGGCGCCAAAGGTCCATGAAGTTCTAATAATAGAATGCCCAATGCTAAGGAAAACCATAGTGCCAATCCCCAATTGAAGGTGAGTAGACACCAAAGGACAACAAATTTATAGCCTATAAGACCAAATGAATGAGTGCCTAATGCAAACCAAGGACACACTAACCCCAAACAACCATACATACAAAATATATCCAAGGGCTTGAACATGGAAAAATTCACACAAAACATGCCTTGAGTTTGCAACCCATAAGCAAAAATTCTAAAAAACCAACCATAGGCTAAATGAAACTCTTACTAGGCATTTTTATGGTAGAATAGCCTTGTTGCAAATGACGATGTTCACTTTTCTCATACCAAAATCCATTATTCCACCTTTCCTTTGGTAAACCTTGTTGAGATTGTCAAGAGACATTATAATTTAGTTTAGGCATGCAAGAGGGGGATGGTCAACTTGTTTTGTATACAGGCACGTTGTCTATAATTCAATGGTTATGGTGTTGTGGCATATATTGCATTAAAATGCGATGTTAAGTGCTTGCATATCCATGACCTATGAGGATTAAGACATTGGTTGATAGAAAAAGCCCCCATTTCTCCTAAGCTCCCCTATTTTGAGGGTCATAGCCTTGTTAGCTAAAGTATCAACTTGATGATAGTGTCCTCTTAAGACTAGGTAAAACAAGACTTTTTGGAAGTGTAGGCTAGAATAGATACACACTTGCTCTTAGACAAAATTAACTTTGAAAACATTATATTTATGATTATGCTTAAGTGATCTCTAACCTTCATATTCTTTATTATAAATTCAATTGCTATGAATAAGTGACGATAAAAAATGTAATCCTTAATTGTTTGTAAACATTCCTAAATCTAAAGCATAATTATTTCGAGTTTTTCTTTAGATGATCCTTACACATACACCACTAAACCTAAATCATAGTTTGTATGCCCATGAAAAGTATTAATAGGAGCATTGTAATCTTGTTGCAAACTTCCCTTATGATTACCAAAATTTAAAGATACATAAAGTCGAATTATTAGTTTAATCACCCATTATCATAATTATATTAATGTCTTAATATGACACAAACTTTTTAGGATCTGACACCCATTAATATAATATTCACAATGTATTGGGACTTGCATATTTTTATCGCGGAAACAGAAAAGTATAAAACGAATAATAATATTCAACAAAATCCACAAGGATATGCCATCTCTAACAACGACCTGTAACATGTTCGGAGATGAGAATACCAGTTCAGACAAGGCCCCATCAGACATGACACCTGTAATACATTATAACATATTCGGAGATGAGAATACCAGTTCAGACAAGGCCCCATCAGACATGACAGAGGGAGGACGCCAGCAGGTCGGGAATGGAACAAAATGCAAGATAACAGAGCTGAAAATAATTGTATGGCATTTGTAGCGGGCTCATATTCATAGACGAGGGAGGGTTCACGTACTCAGAAAAAGAAGGCTCCTAGTCACGAAAATGGAATCTCTAACAGCCCTTGTAGGTAGACTAGAGACTGCAGTTTCCACCATGGAGAACAAATTGGGCTCAGTCCCTAGCAATTTCTCTCCCTCGTTTTCTTCTTCTTCTGCCCAGTTGAGTCGTCCATCGTCCTCAGTGCCTCAGAATATCTCACCGTCATTCGATGATTCAAAAATATTGGAATATGATGCACTGGTTCAGACATCATTCGGGCGAGTGTTGGCCGCAGCAGAGAAAATTGGGGATCGAGTCCTTGCACCCACCAATCTGCTCAGAGAGGCTCTGGCCGTAGAAAAGAGTGTTATGCTTCACTTCAGCGAATGTAAGGTGTGTGTTTGAATCTTGTTCTTTGGAGGCTGAGTCTAATTGAACAGTGTTTTCCTTTTATTGCCTGATAATTAAATTGGTTGCATGATTGTGTTATCAAGAACACTGACACGGATTTGCCTTTAATTATCGCGATAATTTTCTTGTCTTGAATTTATCATGATAATTTAGGTAATTGTCGCGATATTTTTGAAATTATCGCCCTGTTTTCTGTTAGCTGCAAATTATTGCTATTCTTTTTAACCGTAATTTTTTAAAAGTGAATCAGGGGATTGAGTTGTGAGGGCACTGCTTATTTCCATCAAGCAAAAGGGAAATCTATTGTTTTCAATTCCCCAGATTCATCTCTTAATGGAACAATTATCTGACGCCGCTAGAAGCTTTGCTCAAATTTACAGGAATGTTAGTTGGGAGCCGCAATAATATAATATATTAAAATTTAATATATATTAAAAATCAAAATAAAATAATTAATTTATTTCCATTCAGAATTTGCCAATCAAATTCCATCTTGCAGATTCTTTCCCAGCAAAGAAACATGCAGAACTTCCCAAACCAGAAAAAAGGTTGCTATTACTAGATTGTTACGTGATTTCATGCAACGCTATATATCAAGTCACCGGTTCAATTCCCCACATATCTAGTCACTCGTTCAATTCCCCACCAATGATGTAACCTCACCACTATTGAACTTATATATATTGAGTTTTGAAAAAATAAATATATATTTAATATTAATAATAATTAAAAAAATTTAAACAATAGAGTTCAAAATGTTATTTTAAAGAGAGTTTGTATAGTAAAATTATAAATTTCTAAGTTAATATATATTTTATATATAAAATAATATATAAAATTAAATTAAAAAATGTTTGTTTTAAATAATATTTTTATTTCATAATTTCAACATTTTTTTTTCCTTTCGTATTTCATTTTTTGTCCATTCAAATGATGGTTTTGCCAGTGGCCAGCGGTTTGCCTAAATGCTTTTATATCCATCCGCCATCCGGGTATCTAAGGAGAATGAATAGCTTTCCAATCACACAAATCAAGATTGGCCAAGCACCTTATCTTCATTTGGATAGAAGGTGTTTCCATAAACGGGTTGTTTCACTTAGTTCCAGACCCATATCCAGATCTAGACCCAGCGACATACCCTTCCCTTCACATAGTTCCATCAATTTCAACAACACCCAAGCTGGCAGCGTCAAATACACCTAAGTTTGCACTTCTTCATTGTAGTGAAGCTCCCAAAACGTCAAAAATCTGTTGCAGTGAAGCTCTCGAAAAGCTCTGAAGTACCCACTGAAGCTCCCGACGGTTTTGGAGCGTTTCCTACCAGCTCCTAGAAACGTGGGATACATGCTCTCCAATGCCTGGGAGCAGCAACTAAGCTTAATGGTAATATTAAATTAGTGACATTTTCCTTTATCTTTTATTTTCATCCTTTTACTTAAATTTTTAATATTACCATTAATTGACTCAGGATGTTTGAGAATGGTTTCGACCTCATTGGATTTCATATGGAGAAAGTAAAATTTTAGATCCCACTCAAAATCCAGTAGACTTAACAATTTTTAGGATTTTAGGATTGGCGGGATTGCAATGTTTCTACTGGATTCTGTGATGTACGTGGGCATGAAACTAACATTTTATCAAGATCACCAAGCCCTCTATGTACCTCGATGGTGGTGCCATTATTGTTGAGCTCCTCCTTCATGACACTAGTAAAAATGTACACTTCACAGGCAAAATTATTGATTAGGATGTTAAGCTTTTTCTATCTTATTTTAAGTAGTGGGTGATCTTGATGAGTAGGATCCCAATATAGGCAATGATTTTGATGTTATGTAGCTATTTGTTGTGGCGTGATTTTCTTTGGATTTCAGAGGCCATTTAGAGCCTCTATTGATCTATTTTGATTTAGAGATGGATTGCACTCGGTGATATTTTGGTTATATGCACTCTTGCTATACACACAAGAAATTTTGCATATTTGTGTATAATAATTTGGATTCATATGGATGAACATGAATTATGTGTTCTTTTAACAAATTGAATATTTTATGTGTTTTTTGGTAGACCAATCTGTTGGTCCAGTTGCGATAACATTATTGAGGATGATGTGACCGTTTTCCATCAAGCAAACAAAGGGAAATTTGTTGTTTTCATTGCCATGGTTCATCTCACGAGATACATTTATTTTTGTTTTGATATTATTTTGTATCATTCTATTAGATCTTATGACTTAGGACAAATATCATATTTCAATATCGATATCTGATGTATCACTTGACATCTTATACATCTTATATATTGATTTTTTTTCATATTTATGTAGCAATGAGCTTGTTCGATGTTGATGTTGTTCTATAAGTTAAAAAATTGAAAAAATGATTATTTTTGTGTTTTTTTAAGTTTCTCGATAATTTTCGATATTTCCCCGATATTGTCGATAATTTAAATTTTGGACCCCCGACGATAAATTGCCTATGATGATAAATGTAACATTGGTGCTGATAGAGAAGCTGCGGTGGTGTCTCGCTTCTCTTGGTTTGCAAAAAAGGTGATAGGACTTTGGCAACGCTTTAGGAAAATTGTTGTCAAGGTGGAGATTGTTAAAATTTGACAACAGTTAGTAATTGTAAATTCTATGTATATGCAAGTAAATGTTGTTGTGGTTATTCAGTTTTACAAACGAAAATATAGTTACCAAAACTATTGTAATGGAGCCTACTTCATATATGTTCCAAGAAATGAAGAGGCTGTTGCATAGGCCTGAATGTAATAATTCTCTTGAATAATAATATATAATTGCCTTGCCCGTGGATGTTTCCTTGACGAGTTGTTAGGGTTTTATCATGTATCCTGTGTTTTTATGTGTTATTTTTCTGTTAGTGATTGCATTTTTTTATGGACTTTTTCCAACAAAACCTACATTGTGAATCAACGAAGTTCCTGTTTACAACAACAATCCTCCAAAGCCCACTAGAAATCCGTACATCATCCCCATAATAAATTAGGGTCAAAGTATTGTGGGCTAGAAATCCGTACATCATCCCTGTAGTAAATTAGGTTCAAAGTATTGTGGGTGGAAGTGTTGAGTTTTGTAGCTCGGAAGGTACTACTAGTCTTGTGTCTTGACTAGAAGGACCTTAATTTGCCTCTTTAGGATCTTGCATGTGACACGTAGAGTGTGCAAGTGAGTTGCACGCATGCGAATGTGTTGCATCTGACATGCATGAGATGTGCATATAAAACAAGCTAAATTTATGACTTGTACTTGAGGCTTGTCTGCGCTAAGAGAGGAAGGGACAAATTGACCGTAGGACAAACTAGAGGCAGTGCATAGCTAGGCTACAACGACGAGGTAAGACTGTGTTGCAGGGGGGTCGAGCCGACAAGAAGTTGTTGAGCTCAGAGGTGAGGGCGGTAGGTAGACAGGGGAAGTGTGTTAGAGGTCTAAGCGTGTTGCGCAGATGAAGGGATTCGTCGATAGCGGCTAACACAACCTATGGCAAGGCAATGTAGACTTACAGAGATTAAAATTAATTAAAAAATAAATAAATTTTCGAGCAGTTTCGAGCAACGGGCCTTGGCAGTGTGCAGAGGGTGAGAAAATCAGCTGTTGGTCAGTTTGACAGAGATGGCTACTGGACTACGTTATGAGGACAGGTTAGACGAGGCAGGAAATTTGAGTCCTTGGAAGGAGCAAATTGTTCTATTATTTGAGGAGCAGGAGTTGTGGGACATCGTGGAGAAGGTTTTCCCAATTCCTGCACATCCTACTCAGTTGGTCGTGTTTGATAAGATAAATGTGAAGGCCAAGAGAATAATCTTGGACTCCATTAGAGACCATGTTATACCTCATGTGACGAGGAAGAAGTATGCCTATGAGATGTGGGCATCCTTAACAAGGTTGTACCAAAGTACAAACCAAAACAGGAAGATGGTGTTGAAGGAGAAATTTAGAAATGCCAAGATGTCTGAAACTGACACAGTTGCGTCATACCTAACCAGGATCACTCAGATTAGAGATGATTTGGTAGCAGTGAGGGAAACTAGTGATAGTGAAGAGTTGGTCAGCTCAACCTTGAGTGGCTTTCCTCCAAAGTTTTGTTGATGGTATCATCGCATCGGAGAATCTGCCTAGTTGGGATAATTGTGGGATGACTTTGTACAGGAGGAGACAAGGAGACGTTCCATAACTTCATGCCAACATGATGGAAAGGATGATGAGAAGAATTTTGCTCTTGCTGGAAAGGGCAAAGGTAAAGTAAAGGGAAGTGGGGGATCTGCATTTGTGAAGGACATGAGCAAAGCGAAGTGCTTTGCGTGTCACAAGACTGGTCACTATGCAAGCTAGTGTCCATACAAGGAGGAGGAGGAGGATCAAGTGGCTGCATCAACTTCAACTGAGATTGATAACTTTACGAAGAAATCTGAGAAAGAATTTTCTCTTGTTGCCTATACTTCTGACAATAATACTGTTGTATACGAGGACAATGGTTTATGGCTAGTGGACAATAGAGCGTGCAATCACATGATGGGGATGAGGTCAGTGTCTCGCAGTATTTTAAAGATAGACTCAGACTGCGATGTGAGTTGTGGAGCTAGCACCATGCATGCAGTGAAAGGGGTTGGATGTGTCAAATTCCAGCTAGAGTCAGGAGGATTTCTAGAGGTGATAGGGATGTTATTTGTTCTAGGGTTGATTGTACATGTGCTGTGTAACATACCCCCTTCCCATGTCATTGGCAAATCCGGTCCCATTGTCGGGTCATGGAAATGGGATTACAAGGCTCGAACCCCTGTTTTTCTTTTTCTACTTTTATTTTACTCACTTTTATGTTTCCTTTCTTTCGCATAGGGAACGACGGTCACCTATCTCCTACTGCCACACGGCGGTCCGCCACGGGTTTGCCCAACCAACAGGTGAGCGGGATGTTCGGGACATATACGTCTCCCTACTCACAATGTCGTCTCACATCCCGACTCCTCGACCTTCGACTGAGTCGAGGTCGGCCCATCCTAAGAGTTCGGGCCTTGCCTTCCTCCCGACCGCTTGACCCCTAACCTACAACCTCGTCGGGTCGACGTATCAACCATGCTCCCTTCTTGTTAGCACACAGCCCGACCTCTGACTAGTCGGGGTCGACATCGCTCTACTTTTGTTACCACTGAGGCGTCAGTCCCAACTTCTAACCTCTAGGACTTGAATGGTCCTCTCGACTGTACATTTGGTTTCGTGGGCCCAACAAAAGGTCCACGCTGGTTTTCTTTGACCAATCGCGTAAGAGGGAAATCCGACCGCTCCAATTGGAAGTCTTCCCGCCTGAGCGTTTTGATCTGCAAGGGCATAAATCTATCCAATCCTTCCTATAAGGTCAGGGCTTCGCTCCCTTACATTGCAGCAAATGCTTTCCCCTTCCATTCTACGATGGCTCAGTCAAGGGACTTAGACTCTGCCTCATACAATGCCTTCGACAGTGATCTTTGTGCTCTCCTCGGAGGTCGGATCTACCATTGTGTGGGCTTCCTCGAGCTGGTCTTCTTGACTGCGACTCAGTCTCAAAGGTTTGGTCGGCCTCTAGATCTTCTTCAAGATCTCGCCACTTCGTCATAGTCAGATTGAAGCGTTCCCCGGTGTTAACCCCTTTCGAGCTTGGGTGATAGCTACATTGAGGGATTCCTACCACGTGGACCTTCCCTGCCTTCGAGTAGGGAATTCTTCGCATGGCGTTCTTGCGTCTAATATCTACCAGAAGCCTGGCGCGAGCTTCTGGGAGGCTCCCACCTCTTCTGCTACACGCCAGTAGTTCCAGAGTCTTCACGAACTCTGCAAGCAGTTTCTTGGCGCCAACCATGGGTTGCTGTGGCATTTGGCTATTAGCCGGGCCCTGTAGTCCTCATCGCCAAAATCCCTGTGGCGGGAATGGAGGCTGTTGCACATGTAAGGTTAAAGGCCATTGAAAGAGGTTGTTGGGCACGACTGGTCTTGGGAATACTCCCTTAATCTTTCACATACTGTTTGCCTGTTGGCACAACAACTTCAATGTATACAATGATCGACTCTGGCCAATAGGGGGTCTTCCTTATAGTTTGTACATTAATGCAAAGGGTCTCATAACCCACTTCTTTTAACTATTCATGGTTTGGGCCTGAAATAAATCATTGAATTCATTAAATTTTGCCACGGTATTATTTCTGACACAGTTAAGCATCTTATTCAAAGTAATAGTCTGCCTCAACTCTACAACTTAGGCATTAGCATTATGGGGTTTGTTGTCACTCACTGCATTGTGGGTTTCAATTGGTCAAGGTTGCCCAAGAACAATGAAGTTAAGAGCCTCTGTCCCAGGCCACAGAAGCCATCAAAACCAAATCATACCCTTTCCATTGTGTAGTACTCGGAAGGAGCTTTCCAACGGTATATGGAAGTCCGAAAATGGACTTTTGGAGCAAAAGTTAAGGCATTTTGAAGTTTACCTTGGAAAAGGCCCAGCAAACCAAGAAAATGACTAAGTGTGGAGGCAAACCGCAATCGGAGGATCAGGGGGCCGATCGCAATTGCAAATCGGCCATCAACGGAGGTCAACAGGCAAGGAACAACGGCGGAATGAAAAATAGCGATCGCCAATATCGCATATCGGCAGTCGGCGGGCCCGGGCACACCTCTTATCGCATATCGACATATCACAGTCCCGACATTCCCACAATCCTGCATCTCGGCAACCCCGCAGCCCTGCATATCAACGGGTTCTAAACTTAAAAGACCGTGCGGGGGCCGATACTGCGATATTATGTTGCACCGCCAGGGAGGGGTTGGAAAGTGTTAACAAAGAAAATCATGGGAGAACAGGCGCCGAGCATCCCCTTTTCTCTCTCTTCCACGTGGCGCAATCCCGCATCCCAACGGCCTCGCATCACAATAGTCCCGCAGTTCGACATATCGGTAGGTTCTAAAACTTTAAAGACTCGCAAACCGCTGATTTGTGATTTTTGTGTAAGATCATTGGGGGGTCAAGAAAACAGTTTACAAAGGAAAAGGCCGACAAAACGAGGGTCGGGCCTCCCCTTTCTCTCTCTTCCACGTGGCATTGGTGACTGGCAATTGGTGGAGGTGGTAGTCACAAATTGTTGAAAATCACCGGTATTGCGATATAAAACAAAATCATCGGGGAGGGTCGAATTTCAAATAGAAAAGAAATGCCTGCAAAAACAGGGTTGGGCGGGCCACTTTCTCTCTCGTCCAAGGGGCCACTTGGTAGCGTCTGATTGGTCCACCGAGCTGAAATGGTAGCTGACATCACTAGTGACATGGTGCATACAGAGAATGACGTGGCGGGTGGACACATGTCACTCGTTTTTGGCATTTTTAGGGGTCCTATGGGTTTATTTCTGGATGCCACGTGTCACCACTCACAAGGAGACACGTGGTAGTGATGACATCAGCAAGTTCATTGCAATCGACGATCATGCCATGTAAAGCTTCTCTTCCACTGTGTTCCCTCCCCGGCTGTGATTGCGATAAGGAAAGGGACCCCCTAGATGTGATAGGTTATGTGTTTTATTGTATAGGGATTTTGTGTCCAGGATATCGGCTAGTGTGGTGCAAAGGGAAAACAATGGCATTTCAGGTTATAAAGGAAAAGGCTCCCCCGTGCGACAGTTGAGAGTCTTAGTGCTCGTAGGGCTAAGCGCTTGGTCCAAGCCCTTGGTTATATAAAGAAATCCATATAAAAGGGACTATGATGAAGGGGGCTAAGGGGAAATCGAAAACGTTTGCTTTCACCTGTTTCAGAGAAAAAGCCTGCACCTGTGCCGTTTCATGGAATGCTTCTCACCTAACACATCAATGCATTGATAAGCGCAATACAAAGTTTTAATGGGCAGATGAGCCAGTAGCTAGGGACCTTAATGGAGCATGGCGAACCAAGGGGGAGGTACTAGGGACTCAGAAAGGTTAAAGGTTCAGTATAGAGTTGCGTCCCTCTACACAGCACGAGACTGCAACAACAAGCACCCACAGACAACCCAACCCCCATTTCAACAGATCAAGGCACCTCAGCAGTAAAGGTAGAACCGACGGGGTCAATCAAGCAGCACAAAGGGCCATATTGTGAACAAACTACAGCCTGAGGCCGATGCGATCATAGGACGGGGCACAAAGACTCACATTTACTTATCTGTCTTGTTATTGATTGAGTTGTGTTATTATAACACGCCTTCCTTTCAAGGAGGCATTTATTTTTTCTGTAATATCTTTTTGGGGCCAGAGAGTCGTTCAGGACTGATACAGCTAGTCGACTTGACAACTGAGTCTAGAGATAGATTTTTTTGCCGTAATGTAGCTCCTTGCTCCCCTCTGATAAATAGGGGAAAACAAGACTTAATGGAGGTTCAAAAATTCTAGAGAAAACACTGCTTGTTATAATTTCAGACAATATTTCCTTTGCAATACAGATCTTTTCAGAATATCAAGGAAACAGTGGTGATTCCCTCTTCAAAGGATTACAGTATGTGTTCCCCTTTGTCTAACTCAATTTATGTTCATGCTTCTTCCCCGAATTCATGTAATTATTGTTGCTAAATGTGTTTCAAGCTTCCTCACTGATTCATTAGTATCTATATGTTAATGCAAATGCTGGTCGCTGTTTCACAGATTCATTTGTTTGAACATTGTTTATGTATATGCCTATGAAGACTATTGAGATTAGATCTTTAAATCTGCAGCACATGAATCATAGATTTCAGTTCTCCCTTCATTCATTATTTCTGCTTGTAACCCAAATAAGCATAGAAATCCTTAATGTCTCAAGCTGCATGTGTTAAATACAGAAGTCTTGAAGCCTTATGCTCTATGTGATGAGTTACTCTTTTCTCTTTTCCTCTCTCACACACCCTGCAAAAGATTATTAGCTGTAAGACCTTGAAGCTCTCAGCCTCTTCTATTTTTATGCTTATTTATGAGATTTGAACTTGTGAAGAAGTACCAGAAATCCATGTTTTATATCTTTGGATTAATGAACCAATCTATTTCCTATGTACATGTATATCTATAGATCATAAGTGTTGTCTCCAGTATCTTGTAAATCAGTTGAGACACACCATTTTAGATGTGCCTAGTCACTGGTCTTGAAGCAATCCAAGGCTATTTCTGGGAGATACAACAGGGTTCCTTTCACGTAGTAAACATCCTGATACTCTGTGGTCGTAAGCTATTAAATACATTTACTTCCAAGTGCAAGCACAAGCACACATGTACACCTACATATACACAAATATATTCAACATACAAGCCAGGGAAATATCCCCTCACGATTGCACGATAGGTATACACGCAACAACACAATTACAACCCCTGTTTTCCATATCTATTACAGATGACAATGCAACACAAGCCATTAAACGCAAGTAGTATTCACAAACACTTAGCTTTTAGTCTACAGGGCAACTCAGTCTGGGACTATGACTCTCCACCCAACCATAGACAACTGCAACCACTAATACTTGCAGCTGCCATCCCCGAGCCGAATTCCACAGCATGAAGGGGAAATGCTTGCTTCTGGGACCACACACAAGCTGCCAGTTAAGTCAGGTACTCTAGAGGACCTCCTGCCTCAATCCCACAATTGTTTTCCCCCCTTCTTGCCTGCATGGGGAGTCTAGAGGTGCCCAACCTCACCCCCTCGTGCACATATAGTGTTTCACCCCCTCCCAGGGAGTCCATAAACCACTGTACCAATCTGGGCAGTAACCAGGAACTATCTTCAAGCCTGTCTCTGTCTTGGCTTCAGAATGGTCTCCTCCCAAGCTGTTATAGGGCTCTAGAGTAGTTATCTCAACCCACAGCTTCCAGGGAACCCAAACTATTACAGGACTTGTAGTATACCTAGGGGGAATAATATGGGGTACAGAGGGAGGTACCTAAGGTAATAATGAGATGTAAGGATTATAAATAAATGGGCCATAGTTAATAAATAAAGTGGTTAACCCGCATAATGTAAGGGACCACAAGTAGTTAGGAAATAATGTGATAAGCCCATAGTATTGGATATATGGCAATGAAAGACCCATGGGTATTACCCATGATATTGTATGTATGAAGCCTATATAGAGGCTAGAGACTCTCCATTGAGGGATGTCAAGTATTGTTTGGTATTGACAGACATTAGCTTGTGGAGTGTTCCCCTTTCTTAAGGAGTGGTTGTATGGTGTTACCTTATTTCAACGGTTTTATCAATAAATATCTGAAGCTTTTGTGTTATTTGGGGTATATTTAGTAAGTTTTATATATTTGCAGGTCAGATCTACTACAAGTGCCTTGTAGTATATCTGACCTGAAAATATATAACCATGCAAAATATGCCCAAGAAAGATCAAGATCGATCCAAAAATATAAAATGGAAATGCTTCTTTATTAATGTCAAAACCATTGAGGTAGGGTAACACCATACAACTACTCCTTAAGGAAGGAGAACACTCCACAAGCCATATGTTTGTCAATATAATAATACTTGACATCCCTCAATGGAGAGTCTCTATCTTCTATATAGGCTTCATACATACAATACCATGGGTAATAACCATGGGTCTCTCAATACCATATATCCAATATTATGGGCTTATCACATTATTTCCTAATTACTTGTGGTCCCTTACATTATGCAGGTTAACCACTTTATTTATTAACTATAACCCATTTATTTATTATCCTTACATCTCATTATTACCTTGAATACCTCTCTCTGTATCCTATATTACCCCCTAGGTATACTACATTCCACCCCCCTTAAACATGTTTCGTCCCCAAAATATGAGAATAATACAAATAATAAGATCTGCTCAAAAGAATAGTCCATTGGTACCATGTACGTGCATCTAGCCATCCCAGAGAAAGGTGAGCACTCGATCTAGCCGGTGCCTCGCTCGCTTGAGATGGAAGCTGGTTCTGGGGGTTCCTTTGTGTTGATGTGCTGTGGGTGGATTGTCGCACCTCTCTATCTGTTGCCTAGGGGTTGTTGACCTTGTTGTTAGTTTGTTGCCACCTTGCTGGTTGTTGCCTTGCTAGGTGATGCGAGTGGTGATATGTTGAAGCTTTAATTGATGGAATATCTTTTGTTAATTCCTATTGGTGCCTGGTGCTTTTTCTGGCACGTTCACTATTGGTGCTTGAGTTGTGTTTGGTGCTTTTTCTGGTACCTAGTTTGATGTCTGTGTTTGGTTTTCGACCATCAAGGGCTCATCATTTGATACAATCTCCGCCTAGTTCTTAATGAAAGTATCCTGAAATGTAATTTTCTTCTTTTTATACCAAAGCTCATAAATTTATTCTGCGCATTAATATTGATAGTGCCCACCGATTCCATCCAAGGGTATCCCAAAACAACATTCACATTATCCATATCTGACGTATAAAAATCAAAATGCAACACATACTTATCCATAGAAAGCTTCAAATCTTTATAAATTTGAACATCCTCATTATCAACCTTGGATTTTGCAATATGTTTTGTTGAAACTTGTAATTTTTTTGCCACATTAACATTGATAAATTTATACTTGCAACTAGGATTGATAGACACAATGATTTGCTCCTCCTAAACACATCCATGAACTTGTAATAAGGAGATACCAGTGGAAAATAACCCTTTAGGTCTCTTGTTTTCCTTCTTTCCAGTATGAGACCATTTGTCCAAAAATAGTTTTTAATTTCTTCAGGAGGACCAATGTTACTTGGGAGCGGGAGCGAAAGTGGGGAGCGGGAGCGACATTTTCAAAAGCTCCCGGTTTGGGAGCGAATCCCGGAGCAATTTTTTAAAAATATATATATTTTTTATATTTTTTAATTTTTGATACATATATGTCAACAAAAACATGTAGAATGATGAATTAGATATAAAAAACATAAAAAAACATAGATTGATCATTGAACCATATCACATCAATCATCTAGAAGATATAATCTTCATCAACCATGTCCACAAGTTAGTAAACTACTAAAATACATATTACAACTGCAACATATTGAGTCTTGTGAATCATGATTCATCAAATTCAATCTTAAAGTTTCAACTTCAAGCTTTCAAAATTGAAAATTCAATATATAACATTTATCATCATTGATCACCAAAGTTGTACTTGTAAGCTAAGTTAACCATTACAAGAAATAATATCTCAGATATTTCTAAGTTCTAACTGTTAACATGAAATGAAATGTTATAAAATGAATTATGAATAATGAAATGAAATGAAACAACTTTAGTCTTTCACGAAGCATC
>APFE030101499.1:2296-28946 GCA_000404065.3 Pinus taeda
GGAGGTTAACCGGTGGGTCATCGCATTCGGATCAAGTACATCGCCATTCATTCGCGGAGGTGACCGACAACAAGGGAATACTAGCAACAACAAAGCAAACGGAGTCTCGTCTTCTGGTGAACGGTACATATGTGTTACAATACTATTTGGTCTTAGTTAAATGTATGTAAATGTTATGATATGTTCCTGAAATGATTCCCAATGTGTTTCTCTTCTAGTTGTATTTTGTTGTAAATAAAAAAAAAAAAAAATGTATATAGTCTGGATGTGGTCATTACACTTGAGTATACATCTGGTTCTTACATAACACAACCCAACAACGTCAAGTATTGTCTAGTTATAGTGTCCTAATCAGTGCATGGGAAATATAAATGGTAGGACAAACACACTTGCACCCCTTCAACATTTATTAGGAGCTATATTGTTTTTACCATCAAGTTGTGTGCAAATTGTTTTTATTAGTCATAAAACCTTTGTTGAAATTAAGTGTAGGCAAACCAACTATGTACATGACCAAGGGTGTCATATCATTTTTCAATGCATTACCTTTCTTTATTACTACACCAACATGTACGCATTCATCATGGTGGTGCAACTGTAATGTGTATAGAATTCTTTTTCATTCATATGCATATTACTTGATATTGGTGATGTGTCCTTGGACAGAGATAATGCTTGTGGCAATTTCATTTCATTAGAACTTGATGACCATGACCTAGGACTAATTAATCTTGTTTTGTTGCCTAAACAAACATGTATAAAATAAGACTCTTAATCAATGTCACGATGTCAACTCCAGGTCAATAAGTTTAATGTGTAGAATGTTCAATCTATATGTCTCACATAGAAGACATTCCTTCTATGTTAAGAGCCACAAAGGAAAATTTTGGATAAGCCTCTCTTATCGTATGACTTTAGTAACGTCCCTATCACTAAAAGTGGCTCAGTACTCAAAATACTAGAGAAGGATATGTGACTCAACTAATTTCATATATGATATACATGTAGATATTTCGTATATGCATAACTTCTATATATGAGCATATCTTATGTATATACACATTCTTTCATATATGTGTAACTTTCGTCTACGCACTTACATATATGTGCATATAGAAATAGCATATATACACAAGATATGTGCATATATGGAAGATATGCATATACAAAAAAATTGTGACTTCCTTATATGCGCATCTTTGGTATATGTGCATATCTTCCATATATGCACATATCTTCCATATATGTGAAACTTCCATATATGCACAATTTCTGTAAACACGCATATCTTCCATATATGTGCAACTTCCGTTTATACGCACATCTTCTATATAGGTGAAACTTTTGGATATACACATATCTTTTGTATATTCGCAACTTCAACTTTCATATATACACTCTCTTTGTATATGCACATATTTTCTGTATGTGCACAGCTTCCATATATACACATATACAAACTTTTTACAGATAAAAATAATATGCACATATACAAATGTTGCCTATATACATAAGATATGTGATACATAAGATGCACATATATAGAATTTGTGTGACTTTTGTAGATGCACATTTTTGTATATGCACGTGTTTCATATATACACAATTTTCGTATATGTGCATATCATATCTACATTGCATATTCCGTATATGTGCATATATAGAAGTTGCGCATATATGGTAGTTGCGCATATACGGAAGATATTCACATATATGTTGTGCATATACAAAGGATGTACACATATATAAAAGTTGTGCATATATGGAGGTTGTCGTATATGCATATTAATGAAGTTGTGAGAAACTTCCGTATATGTGCAGTTTCTGTATTTGTGCATATAAGGAAGTCACACATATACAAAAAAATATATGTGCAGTTTTTGTATTTGTGCATATAGGGAAGTCACACATATACAAAAAATATTAGTGCATATATGAAAGTTACACATATATAAAATATATGCGCATATACGGAAGTTGTGCATATATGGAAAATGTATGCATATGTGCGGAACTTCAATGTCTATTTAAGCACACTTATTTATATGTGCATATCTGTCGTATATGTACAAACGAATATTTGCATATATGGAGGCTGCGCATATAGTGGCTGAAGTTGCACTTAAATTATGTATATGCACAACTTGTGTTTATGTGCATCTACCGTATATACATAACCTTCATGTATGTGCATATATGGAAGTTATGCATATGAAGAAGGTTTGCAAATCTAGTTCAACATTAACATATGCACAACTTCTGTATATGTGCATATCTTCCATATATGTGCAACCTCTCTATATGCACATATATGAAAGTTGGGCATATATGAAAGGTATGTGCATATATCGAAGTTGCACATATATGGAAGGTATGCGATACAATAGATATGCATATATAGAAGTTGTGCGACTTTTGTATATGCACATGTTTCATATATGTGCATGTCTTATGTACATGCACAACTTCCGTACATGCACATATCTTTCATTTATGCGCTTCTTTTGTATATGTGCATATATTCTATATATATGAATATATGGTAGTTGCACATATATAATATATGCACATAAATGGAAGATGTACACATATATAAAAGATATGCACATATACAGAAATTGCGCATACACAAAAGAAATGTGCATATACAAAAGTTATGCATATATGGAGGTTGTTGTAGATACAAATTATGGAAGTTGTGCACAGTTTCGTGCATTTAGTTTTAGTTTCAAGTTACTAGGAGGGTTTATGTGGAAGCAAACCAAGTCAATATGTCTTTTCTACGACAATCATTTTTTTTTTTTTTAATTAGGAAAGAATGCAACATTTTATGGGAGCACCAAACACAGTGATGTATTGTGCCATCGTCAGCTTTATTGTCTGATATATCTCTCTCACAGACTCTCTTTTAAGGGATTCTGTGGTTGTGTTTCCCATATTCTAGTCTTGGATTAACTCAGTGTTTTATATCATTGTTCCTCTGTCATGGTCTTATACATATGTTATAAATTATACTTGTGTAGGTTTCTTTCTTCATGCATGGAATTTTCTTAATATCCCCCTATTTGATAATGTTTCTTTAATCATTGTGTAGATAAAAATGGCAGTGTAGCCATAACAATACTTCAGATATATGATTGTAAATAAGTATTTTCTTATTAATAAAAAAAAATATATCGAAGGAAACCTATGCAAGGGAGAATACGCAAGAGAATGAGATGGGATAAAATCTTCATGAAAAGAATTTTAGAAGACTCTAGATAAGACTAAAGGGGGGGGCAGGGGGAATCCCTTAGCAATTCTTAGCTACAGAAAGATGGTAAGTTTTTTTCATTTAAAGCACCGTGGGAGAAAAAGGCAAGCTTTAGAGGCAAAGGCCTAGGCAAGAAAGCAATAAAGCTCATAAAAATCGAGACGTCGCTAAAATGGAAACAATATCATGAAGAAGGGTAATAATTACCCATAGGGAGAATCAAAGGAGGTTTTTGATTCTTTGGACAAACAAACTTAGCTCAAGGGCAGGTGCTAAGCCCGAGCCCTCGGCTCCCTTTCACCTATGGTCTCATGGGTGTAATGTGACAGGCAGCTAGGGGCTTAACCTTGGTCCCATTCCCCAACGGTCAAACGTCCAAAGTTTAAATAGTGCTGGAGAGCTATAGAGGTTAAGACACACCTATAACGCTCTGGTAAGGTGCTGATATGTCTTGCGATGGGTCTCATGTTCGATCCCCACAGAGGCTAGTTCAGGCCATAACAAAATATTAGTCGACCCCGAGGTGCAACGTGGCAGCCCGTGATTAGGGCACATGGCACGCTATAATTGGTCCAACACATCATTCAAAAACCAATCAAATACTAAAATTTCCAAACCAATCCAGTGAGGCAAAATGGAAGCCTACCTTTGGCTCGAAAAACATAGTCAGCCTACCCAGTCAGTGTATGGGCTGCCCATTTAGCAGTCTTGCACTTCATCCTACAAAATTTTACCTGTTTGGGAAAACGATCAGAATGTGATATATGGAGCATACGATATTGGTTTTGAGCAATTCAAGTTGCATTCAATTAAAGTTGGCGAGATCTATGTTTTGGCAGTAGTTTCAAGCACTTTTGAACACTTTAATTTTTTAGCACTTTACTGATCCCTTGGATCATTTAATAATTGTTTCTTCCTTGTGAGCTATTTGGCTAGTTGATCAATGATTCATTCATATTTATATGCTCTTGTGCCTTCTATATATTAGTACTATTACTTGTCTTTAAAGGGCCCACTTTTCTCTTCCCTATTCGGTAGAAAGACCTTGATACTTTCTGCAACTGAAAATTTCACAAGGCATACTCACTTGCTGATATGATAATACCTATGTATTACTCTCTTGTGCTAAACTTTGTAGCCAAGGAAAATCTACAAGGATACATGGAAGTGGAGCTGATACTCCAAATGGGGATCCTACTGCAAATTTTATGAGGTCTAATTTGGACTTCACATCGGGGAGACCCCCTTGGTTGATGGATTTCCAACACCATTAAAAGAACCATCAAGTTATTCATAATCAAATCGCAATATGTCCCTTACCTATAGACAAATAAAGAGCATACAATATTATTAACTCTTAAGTACTTAATGTACTCTTATTTAGATAAAGTAAATTAGTTATTAGTATTGAATGACATTACTGAAAATTAGATTGAAATCCTCTCTTGATGATTAGCCTAAAAATACACCAAGCTTATCTATATATTTGAAAATTTTGTTTTGTCATAATCAATTGGTGGAGATGTTTGCATTATGGCCATCTTGTAAAAGGTTTGGAGTTCAACCTCTTCATATTCTACAAGTTGTTTAATGACATGTCATTAGATAAGATAAGATAAGACAATATTGTTGATTTTTGACAAATGACCATAAAATTAAGGTCAATTAGATGAGAAGTACAATGAGTGTGAATCCAATATGGTAGTGTCAACACAACTCCTAGAAAATTCCATGCATGAAGAAAGAAACCTACACAAGTATAATATCAGAACATATGCATAAGACCTTTATCCATGTTAAGTAAACTCAATACTTAATTATCAAATGAAAATAAATACCTTTAAATTCAAGAGGACCACCTTCAAACATACGATCAATACAGTTGGGTGAGGAACCACATGACTAGCTAAGGTGGTAGAGAAAAGGCAAAATGAGCTAGTATGAGGCATCAAGAGGTTACTGGCTGTCGGTTGAGGCTCATCATGGCAAAAAAACTCTCTTGTGCATATCACCCTCAAAGTGGTGGATAACAAGATCGTGAGAGAGGTACAATGATATAAAACACTAAGTTTTTCCAAGACTAGAAGATGGGAAACACAACCAAAGAATCCCTTAAAAGAGAGTGTGTGAGAGAGATATATCAGACAATGAAGGTGACAATGACACAATGCATCACTATGTTTGTTTCTCCCATAAAATGTTGCATTCTTTCATAATTTTAGAAAAACTTGATTCTCATAGAAAAGACATATTGAAACTAAAACTAAATGCACGAAACTGTGCGCAACTTCCGTAATATGTATCTACAACAGTCTCCAGATATGCATAACTTTCGTATATGCACATTTATTTTGTATATATTCATATATTTCGTATATGCGTAATTTTTGTATATGTGCATATCATCTGTATATGTGTATATCTTTCATGTATGCACATATATTGTATATGTGCAGCTTCCAAATATTCATATATATGGAATATATTCACATATACAGAAGAAGCGCATAAACAAAAGATATGTGCATATATGGAAGTTGCGCATATACAGAAGACATGCACATATACGAAACATGTGCATATACAAAAGTCACACAACTTCTATATATGCATATCTTTTGTATCACACACCTTTCGTAAATGTGCAACTTCCATATATGCACAACTTTCATATATGTGCATATATAGAGGTTGCAAATATATGGAAGATATGCAAATATACAGAAGTTGTGCATATTCGATGGTTGAACTAGTGCAAACCTTCTGCATATGCATAACTTCCGTATATGCACATATATGAAAGTTATGTATATACGGTAGATGCACATATATAGAAGTTGTGCATATACATAGTTTATGTGCAACCTCCACATATACATAACTTTTGTATATGCAAATATTCGTTTGTACATATACGACAAATGTGCATATACAAAAGTTGTGCTTAAATAGACACTGAATTTCCACACAATTTTTATATATGCACATACCATCCATATATGCACAACCTCTACATATGCGCAACTTCTGTATATGCACATATATTTTATAAATGTGTAACTTTTGTATATGCACATATATTTTGTATATGTGTGACTTCCCTATATGCAAAAATACAGAAACTTCATATATATACGAAAGTTTCTCACAACTTCATTAATATGCATATTCGACAACCTCCATAAAAGTACAATTTGTGTATATGTGTACATCCTTTGTATATGCACAACATTCGTATATGTGAATATTTTCTGTATATGTGCATCTACTGCATATGCACAACTTCTTTATATGCAAATATAAGGAAGATGCACATATACATATGATATTCGCATATACGAAAATTGTGTATGTATGAAATACATGTGCATCTATAGAAGTCGCACAACTTCTATATATGTGCATACTCTGTATCACATATCTTCTGTATATAGGCAACTTTTGTGTATGTGCATATAATTTTTATTTCCAAAACTTTTTTTTATGTGTTTATATGGAAGTTGTGCACATACAAAAAATATGTGCATATACGGAAGCAAAGTATATACGAAAGTTGAAGTTGTGCATAAACAGAATATATGCACATATACATAAGATATGTGTATATATAGAAGTTGCACATATACAGAAGATGTGCATATAAATGGAATTTGCACATATATGGAAGATATGTGCGTATATGGAAATTGTGCATATACGCAAGTTTCACATATACAAAATTTGCACATATATGAAAGATATGCGCATATACAGAAGTTGTACATATATGGGAGATATGCACATATACGAAAGATGTGCATATATGGAATTCACAAAATTTTTATATATACATTTGTATCGCATATTTTTGATATATGCACAACATCTGTATATGCACATATCTTGCATATATATGTTACTTTATATGCACATATACGTAACTGCGTATACTAAAGTTTCACATATATGAAAGAATGTGTATATACAGAAGATATGTGCATATACGTGGCATATACAGAAGTTATGCATATATGAAATATCTACTTGTATATCATATATGAAATTAGTTGAATTGCATATCCTTCTCTAGACTTTTGAGCACTCAATCACTTTCAGTGATAGGGGCATTACTAAAAGCATATGGGAAGCTATCGTCATTGGATATCTTTATATAGGGTTGTTTGATGGCCACCTTGGCACCCATAGGGTAAAGCTTCTTGATGTCCACTTGGGGAGAAATTGCATCGTAAATTTCAAGCCAAGCTACAACACCATTTTCATTGTCGAGCAAAGTCTTGACAATGCACATCTTGTTCGCCTTCGCGCAAAGTGTTCCATAGACTACCCAATCGTAGTGGGCTTCCCCAACCTACAATTCGGTGAATGAAATAGGTCTCAAACTTTTGAAGGGAACAAAAAAAATTGCACCACCACTACCACTATCTCTAGGATCTATAGAAGATGATTGTAAAATAAAACAATATCCTACGTCAACTTAGCTTTGTTAATAGGCAAGAATATGGATGAGATCAACATGGAGTTGGAGGAGGGTTCACTTTTCGATTCTATTTGAGGTGTCTCAGAGGAGGGACCTCTTCTCTAGTCTCTCTAAGATGTCTTGGAGGAGTGATTTCCTCGAATCATTCCTAGAAATAGGTAGAAGTGAGGCCTCCTTAAGTGATATAAGTCCTCCATCCTTCTTCTTACTCTTCTTCTCCTTTCTCTTCTTTCTCGATTAGATATCAACTTCACTACCTTCTTTGTTTATGTCCTTGTGTTGTAGATTTATTATGTTCCAAATCCATATTTAATAATAAAGGCATTGTATCATATTTAAATAAAGCTAAACCATTCAAAGTGTGATGCATCAGTGCTTTCACTCTATTCCATATGAAGTAAAAGAGTGTGTTATGAGTTCCTTCCTAACTTAAGCATGACTATCTTCTATCATTATTTTAGATAAACGTTGCTTCCCTCCTTGTTTAAAAGTGAGTCTATTCCCTTTAATTTAACAATGTCCCATTGTTATGCCCAAAACTGCTTGTCATGGAATGGTAGATTATGAAAGTAATTTCTATACATTTCCTAAATTCATAACATTTAATGTTTTACAAATTATATTTAAACCTATTTCTAAAATAATATGACACCTTATTTATTTCTAATTACATTAAATAAATGATTTTTTGGGAAAATGACTTCAAAGAATATCTATCTAGCCTTCACATTTTCGTCAGCATACTCTAAACACGCTATGGGATAAGAAATACTTATAAAGGCATCTTTTATTATTTTTTTCATAAAAGCATGAAAACAAACTTTTTTCTTTAAGAAAACATTCTACCTTAACCATTGGTGACATTTTTTATTCCTTTTATTATTAAAAATATGCAACTCAACCATAAACTAAATCATTTCAATAAAGGTTAACATTTTATCTTATTCATCATTAAAATATGATTAATTTTATAAAAAGTATATTCAAATCATAATATTTTAATATAAAGATTCAATGTGATAGTTGGAAAGACCTATCTTATTATTAAACGTATATAAAAACAACTCTAAAATAAATCATTTTAATAAAAATTAACATTTTAATTAATCATCATTAAAATGTGATTAAATTTATAATAATTCTATTTAAATGATAATATTTTTAAAATAAATATTTGGTATGATAATTGAAATATAGATTTAAACACTATTCTTATTGCATTTAAATTCAATTTAGCTTAGGATGCAAGCTTGTGTGATTTATGATCATATCTCAAGTCACTTTTGGAAAAATCACATAGAAATTTCAAGGTTGATGCTTTTAGAATCACTTATAATTCATCATCAATATAAATATGGATAATATTATATTCACCTAAATAAATAAAAAATTATATATACATATTTATACAATCTAACTTCTACTTATGCACATTTATAGAGTCTAACATCCATATATTGAAGTTGATTTCTTTATAGATATATATTATATATATTATTATATATATATATATATATATATATAAATATAAGTTTATAAGTTTCAACTATGATTCTTTTTAATAATTAATCTTAAAATTTTAAGAAATATTTTAAATTATAATTTTTAAAATATTGTGTTAATAACAAGTAAATTTTAAGTAATTTTGTTTTCTAAATATGAATATTTGTAATATATATATATATATATATATATATATATATATATTATAATATATATATAATATATATATATATAAAGTAAAAGTAACGACAATGATCCAAGATAGTTTCTTATCTGGGTAAAAAATTATTAAAAAAGACCATTAAAATATTTCAAAGATAGTTTTTCATCACGGTAAAGAACTATTAAAATTTTGAAATAAAAGAAAATGAGCTACGAGTTCATACCCAACTGTGAGATTGAAGGAAATTTGATTCTTATTTAATTCAAGAAGCCCATTTGGAAAATTCCGGTTTACTAACCCAGCATGAATCATTAATATTTATAAAATAAAACTAAAATGTTTTGAGTAGGATGGAGAAAGTTTGACCGCGCTGGAAGAAGTATCCACAATATTTTATTCTACAAACTCAGCCATTATGTATCGGCAACATTTATTTCGTTTCTGTGAGGAAATTTATTTAGTTTCTGTGAGGAAATGTTTTTTAACTACACTATTCATTAAGCTCACCATAAAACAATCCTAACTATCACATGAATAAGTATTTTTAATATCTCATAACTATTGCTCCTAATTTCTAACCTATCATATTAACAAAAACTCAGCCCCTAATTTCTAGCATATCATATTAACAAAAACTCAAGATCATTTAAAAAGTTGTTTTTATTTAATTTTTTATATTTGGGAAAAATATTATTTAAAATATTTATTTTTATTATTAATTTTTATTTCTAAATAAATAGTTAAACTGATATTAAAAGAAAAACCTCTAAGATAGAAAACTCTTTTTTGATTTTTTAAAAAAAGGTTAGTTGTTTATTTGTTAATGAAGACAAATATATCTTTAACTTAATGATGAACATTGTAGGTTTTTATTGATTTTGGCCATCTATTTATAAAAAGATTGAGTTAACATCATGAAGTAAATATAAAAGATTTATATAATTATTTTTTTTCCAAAGAAAAAAGCGCAGATTTCATTAATAAATTAAGAAAATTACATGTTGTATCTTCAGCACATATGAAAAGCATTCATTGGTAAAACAGATCACATAATATTCAAAACCATATATATAAATTACAACATAGTTGCAGAAAGTAAATTAACAACAGTGATAACTTAAACCAAGTCATTGTCCAAAAAATTAATAAAGACAAAAAAACAAAAAACCATGGAAAAATCAGGGTGATCATTCCATGAGATTTCCATTCATCTAGATGAATGGACTATGGAAAAACTGAAAAAAAACACCATCTCAGAATTTTTGAATTAACCAGTGACCCTTGTTCAGTTCTGTGGCCTCTTTGGATAAAAGATCGATGATCTCATTCCTTTCCCCGAGAAAGTCGATTCTCTGGCTCGAGCTCCGATGAGAGGTTTCGTTGAGGTCACAGAGTCCGGCTGTGGAGAAGACACCCCCAAAATCGTGTTGTCTCGACCTCGAAACCTCAGGAGGATCCGCCTGCAAAGAAAAATCCTCCTCCATCGTTTGTGTACTAGCCGAAACCAGTGACCTCGTTCCTGCTGCTTCCCTGACAGCATGGGGCAGTCTTTGTATAGATGCCCTACCTCATGACACCAACGACAATGAAAAGGGATGCACTCGTAATCGAGAATTTGTCTCTTGCTGATCTCGCCCATGACACCAACGACAATGAAAAGGGATGCACTCGTAATCGAGAATTTGTCTCCTGCTGATCTCGCCCATTTGAAGAAAATAGCTCTCCACAAGACCCTCCTCTCTGGTATTTAGGTACACCAAGATTCTAGCTAAGGCCATGCAATCGGTATCTTGGTATGCCCTATCATGGTCAAGGTACACCCCCATATCATCACCAACCGCGAAGGTGGACCCAAATCGGACCAGTGCCAATATTTTCCTTCTCGGGATCAAAGAGCGGTGACTACCGCTTTAGCAAAACATGAGTCATTTCAATATGCAAGTACCTAGTTAGGACCCAATCCACCACTTCCGGCTGGGAGAAGATGAGCGCGAACCAACCTCTAGATAGAGTGATGACACAGGGAGTTGCACCATCATGTTCCCCAGACTTCCGCGGTCCATTTTCTCAGGCAAGCAGGGGTGTAGTTTTTGCCACGAACCTGACCCACTAGGACAGTGCTCTCCGTTAAAGTCGCTTGAGCCATAGTAATACCAGCCCCAAACACTATTCGGCAATCTCGTTCTCAAACTTTGGAGTGCCTTGATTTTTTCCTTTCCCCCGATCTTTTTTTGTTGATCTATGGGGGCGCCTTCAGCTAGAGGGTTCTCGTCCGAATCCGAGGACTGATTTTCTCCAGGCCTGTGTCCAGTTTGGATATACCATCAAAGAAGCCTCAGGGATGAGCGGTAGTGGTGCCCAGGAGGCAGGAGCCTTCCGACACAGAAACATGAATACTAATGTGGGGAGTCGAAGAGTCCCACACTACAGGGATCGAACCACGAACACCTGCCATAGAAGCGTCGACACCTCCTTGAGAAAAGACAATACTTGACTGAGCTTGTAATCAGGAATGAAGTTCTGATGGAGACGGGATGGAGAGGAATGGTGAATCGGAACCCTCACCCAGACAAAACAATCCATCAAAAACGGTAATAGCCAGTCTCGAATTACCCAAAACCTGGAGAGAGACCTCCATATCATCCATTAAGGAGGTTAGTTCCGCAACCTGAGTCGGTATACTGGAGTTCTCCGGTTCTTCCCCAAATTTTGACGTGTGTTTGTCTTCGACCCAAATATCTGTTGGGGCCAAGGAGTCAAAGAAATAGTTTAGCATGTCCTCTTACATTCATAACCAAAGTCGTTGTAGCACATACCGTTCTGAGGAAACCAGGTAAACCCCTATCTATCCGTTGACCCTTGATGAAACCTCCCAATAACCCGGAGACCGGCAGATAAAATCCTTTCACCGCAACCGTAACTCCCCTGAAACCGTTGTGGTAAGAACATCAGGCAAAACCAAAGTCGTTTCCCACCTCTGACAATGAGCCCATCTGAGAACCCGTGGAAACGATAATGGATATAAAATAAAATTGTCAAGCTTAAGACAAACTACGAATGTCACACCTTGAAACCGTGAGCAGTGAAAAGCAAGTAGGCATCGGATGGAGGGTCAAAAGCATTGCGGTGGGAAGCAGAAACCTAATATAATTATTGTTAAATGTTGTGTGTATTATTGTTTGATTTTTGAAATTAATTAAATTTTATATTAGAATAATATATAGTTTTTATTAAATATTTATTCTTAAAGTATTTAGGTATTAATAGATTTTTTGAGTTGATATTTATTTTTTTTTCTTCTAAATTATGGAATTTATATTATTTTTTATTGTCCATAATTATATTATTTTTTATGTTAAATATGGTGTTTTTGAATTAATATTTTAAATAAGAATTTGAATTAAAAAGCTTAGTATAGGAAGTATCAATTAAATATAAGATGCTCTGAACATAAAATTATTTAAAAAAAAATAAGGTGACAAAACATATGTTTGAAATGGTTTGTCTATCTCTTTATTGAATTTTAGGAGCTTTATGAGAGATTTTATACAATGTGAAAATAATCAAATTATAATGTGTGATTCATTTTCTACTTTAATACAATAACCTTAAAAAATATTGCCTTATTTAGAACCACAATATTCTATTAATTTTCCTAAATGTCTAATTTTTTAATAGTTATCTTCCTTGTACTAGGGTCTACAAACTCTCTATTGAACCCCTTAATAATATATGCTTTCTTCTATTTATTCCCCATAACAAAATTCAACAACATCAACAATCCATTATGTGTGCATCACCACTGTCACAATCATCTCGACTTCATAATATTTTTTCTATGAGAAATGTAATTGTTATTGAGCAATCCATCATAGTGCCTTGATGGTACCTATCCATTGGCCACCATGGTGTTGACACTAGTCATAGGCCACTCTTCCTTCTCAATGTTTATGTCCATGGTGGAGACTATTGGCCATTCCTCAATAGTAAAGTAGATGACTCTTTGATATTATTGAACTCCACATGAAACCTTCCAATAGAAGAGTGGAATTATTTTGGGAAGACTAGAGTATGCCACTTTAGACACTGTATTGGAATCACAATCATTAATCCCTTGATTTAATCCTATGCTCGTGCCATCCAATGATTACTTTAAATGAATTTACTTCACAACTTATTTCTCTACTAATGCATTGGATATAGGATGGGTCTTAAGGCCTTAATAATGGGTGTAGGAGGAGATTAAGGCTTTTATGCCCTAGGTGAAACTTATAGGGAGTAAGGATCTTGAATAAGGCCACAAACTATATAGCATGCCTTGAATAGGAGATCATTACCTTTGGAGTGGAATATGGACATTAATATGAGGTTTTGTTCATTAGGGATAGGTCTAAAACCATGGGTGGGGAGAAATTGATGGAATCAAGCCCTAAATTAAGGTTCTTAGGTTAATGAGCCATGGTCATGGCCTTGAACCACATATAGTTGACCATTTAAAGTGGATCTTCAACTCACAATTGTGATATGACCGCGATGAGGAGTCTTTGTGCAATAATGTTAGGTGGGCATTGGCCATAGTCAAGGCAGGAAAATAACGGCCTTGCACCATAAAATATATTTTTAGGGTTCATCAGACATCAATATGAACTTAAACCACAACACAAGCACATTAAATGGACATTTGATCTCCAAGGGGAATATGGGTACCATTATGAGGTGTTACATGCTAGGCACGAACTTTAAATCATTAATCATGATTAAGGGAGGTCAATAAGACCCTTTGACCTTAGATAAGGTCTCTATAAATGAATGTCCATAAACAATGCCATAATCCACATACCATGTCTTCTATAATACATTATTTTTCTTTAAGTGACAAATGAAAACATTACAACATTTTTTTATCAAGAATGATCTTAAAACCTTAATTATAGTTGAAAAATAAATCTTAAAACCTTCGTGTATATGAAAATTGATTTTCTCCATTCTGGGCTCAAGTTCATGCAGGCGGTCATTAGTCCATCATTGGCTTCTACGCACATTGGCCAATTGTTCTAGGATCTCTGTTTGGCTATACTAAATATCATTGATATAGGAGACTAACTTGTTCATGTCTTCATATATGTGATCCCTTAGGATATCCAGGTTTGCCTGGATTCCACTCAATTCCCCAACTATCGTTTCCATGGTAGCAGACTAGCCGACATGGCGAGGAGAGAGAATAAATAAGGTTTCGTAATTACCAATTCCAAACCATGTATCGTGAATAAATAAATAAATTATTAATTAAAACTATAATTGTCGATATCAAGATTATCTTAGTAATATATAAATATATAACTTACAATGATATAAGAATGATAAATGAGATACATTTAGGTTTCAATAGAAGATAGGTAGAGGTGGTATGGATGATTATGGGAAGACCTTAAGTTGTAGGATTTCTAGTGATAGGATAGATCTTATAAAAAATCTAGATAGATTCACATGGGATAGAGAATTAGTGAACTATGGCTTAGACTAAGTGGACATTGAGGGCATTGTTTAAACTTGGTTGGATAATTTCATGGCAAGGTCTAGGGAAGGGGGGTTGGATCAAGAAGTGAGATTCGGGAGGATGTGTTTAAGGAGATCTTGACTTGTGACAAAGTTAATGAATACCTAGGAAATCACAAGCTTCGAGGCCCTTGATCTAATAGGTCTAGTGATCCAGAAGTTGAGGTGGTGGAAGTTCAAGCAACCGAGTTAGGGGGGATGTATTACTAATAGAAAGGAGTTTAGTTTTGACCTAAGTGAATCACATGTTGATGAGACCCTATAAATTATTCTAAATCTACAAAACCCAGTGTAAAAATTCAGTAATGAGAAGAAACCCATGAAGGGGGTAGGGCCGAGATAGTGGATTATCACAGCCCCCCTTGTATCTTTTGATGCTTGGTAGAGGATATAGGTCCAAAGTTGCTAACCAGAAGTTGAGATTCACTCATTCCCATTGGGCATAGGTAGCTTAGTGGGAAAATTATAGGGCATATTTCCCTATAGGTTGCAGATGTGGGAGCACTTTCCCTTGGAGGTGATTTCGAATGGCTGTTGGAAGCATCACCAGTTGCATCAAGACGTGACCCTAGTACTGCTCATTAAAACCCTTTTCCATACCTTTGTTGGTTTCTTGGTTTCTGGAAATGTCACTTTTATTTTCAGAACATGGTCCCAATACCCTTATAAAATACTTCATAAGGCCCAGTTACTGAGTGAGTGGAAGCATAAAATCTTCCCTATATGTGCACATATACAAAAGTTTTTCTATATGTGCACATATATGGAAGCCTCCATATATGCACACATATACAACTATGTGAATATATGGATGCTTTCGTATATGCACACACATATGGAAGCTTTTATATATGTGCACATGTGTGAAAGCTTCCCTATGTGCACACATATATGTAATTTTTTGTATATGTGCATATATATGGAAGCCTCCATATATGCGCATATATACTTAAACTTATGTATATGCACATAGTATTTTTTCCAAAGGAAAAACCGTAATTTTATTAATAAAAACAAAATTACATGTTGCAGATGCTTGAAAGCATTCCATCATCTAGTTAAGGATCAATGATCATAAATTGATACAAAATAATAAACCAATCATATGAAGAGAAAAGATTAAACTTTTTTCCATTTCTTTTTTTTCAAACTTTCCCCATTCTCCTTGAGATGGTGATGGGGAGACGATGGCTAGCTAATTTCCTTCTTCTATTCTTGGATTTTCCTTATCTGAATTACAATTTTCTGATGTGTGATGTCGTTTGTATCTGCTAGAATCCTTTACTTTTGATATCCTAGCTAGTTGTGTCACAATGACCTGTAAATTAGTTGGTTTTGAGATACTTCCCCCTCCTTCATTGTCTTGTGATTTCTGATTTTCCACATTAGGAGTGGGTACCTTTTCTGCTTTGTCCTCTTCCTCATCTAGCTCATTTGGGAGAAATTTCCATCCTTTGGGTTGCTTCACTAGTTTCTTCTTCCTTTTTGGTTCTTTCTTGGCTTCAAGGCACAATTTTTGTAGATGTCGTTTTTGTCAGCATATTTAGCATCTGAAGGTTGTGTTCTCAAAATCTAGGAGTTGAGTCCAGTTTTGCTTGTTTTGTATCACTTTTTTGCAATCTGGTAGGCCTTTACTAAGGTCCACTTCTACACATATTCGAGCCAATGTATAGATTCATTCCTCCATTATTTGTGTATCTATCTTTATGTATCATCCTAAAATATTCCCAATTCCTTCTAGCACTTGGTCATGCTAAAAGTGTAGGGGGAGGTTATGAAGCTTAACCCACACTGACATTTTTGATACAGTCATGGTGTTTGCATCAAATTATGGGAACCATGGGGTAATGAAAAGACCCGTAGATCCCAAAAACCATGGGCCTTCCTGAAGTACAATTTCTCGATCCTCTGATGATGCAAAATTTACGATGAAGAATCATTTAGAGAAAATATGTATTTCACAATTTGTTGTATAATTTGTGAAGATCCAATGGAATAGATCCATTGGTTTTGGCCAGAAACAGTTAAATATGTAGATGATGGCTTGGGATTCATAAGTTGTGCAAATATCAATTGTTTCTAAAATATCTGTGACCAATTCTGGGACGTAATTCACTTGTTCCACTATGTATGATTTGGGAGTGTTGGAAATTTATTTTGACCATGCTGTAGTTGTTGGATCCCCTGGTAGAATGTTTTTATAGGAGAGACCACCCTTGATATGTTCCTTGTTTGGTTCTGTGCCCTTGGATAAACTAGATCTGGCAACCCCACCTGCTTCCTTTGACTTACTTGATCTCACAACTCCGCCTCTCAGTCTCAGATTTAGGATGATGGTGGTCGCAGGATGAATGTTGTAATCTTGTAGACTTCGATCATCCTACAGAGATCTGCCACCATAGATTAGGTTATATAGATGCGGTGAATATCCTATATTGATCATGATGTTTTGCTTCAGTTAGGAAACCTTGTCCAATTTCTATACCCAAACTAATGATGATTTTCCAACAGGAGCTTTTTATAAAAAATTGTACAGTATTATGTTATACCAATTATTCCTGATCCAGGGGGACGTATGATATAGGTTAGTATCAGTGATATATGTCGCCTTAGATGCCTGCAACAGAGTCTAAATTGTGGGCATAAGCCATACTATGCTGCGTTTTCTAACGAAAGAGGGTTGAGCCACAAAAAGGTCTTCCACTAGGTATAAATTTGATTCTGACTCGACCTACCTGGGAGAGAAAACGTTTGGATATAAAATGGACAGACATAGCATAGATTGACTTTGTGTTGTACTGACTATCTTCATTTCTGGTGGTGCTTGGATGAAACAGCTAGCCTCTTTGACAAAGAGAAAAATCTGAGTAAGTTGATAAGATCTCCTGCAGGTGCGATAACGGATGCGGATATCCAAACCCAGACAACACAAAAGGTAGATCCAAGTGTGCATTGACACGTCTCTACAGGTGTGTATCTATCCCAGGACAATAAGTCGATCAGAAGATAGATATCCGCCTCTCTTTCACAGATAGGAACCAAATCAGAGCTATCGTTCGTAAGAAATCAAAGGGAGAACTCATGGCTTCCTGATCTATTTGAATCAATAGAAAGGTTCTAGATCCATCCATCCACATACCGGGCAAGAGATGAAATCCCAATATCAACAGTCTCCTCATCTGCAAAGATCTGCGAAACACTAGATTTCTCCATCCTTTGAAGGTAGGCAGAGTTTTGATTCACATCATGCTAGAGGAGGGAACCGTAGACGCTCTCTCTCTTGACAAATCCTCCATCGCAGATCTTTTCCTTTACCTCACGCCTTCCATTGTCGCAGATCACCAACACCTCAAATGCCCCATTGTTGTAGATCTTTTCCATCGCAGATTCCCTTCCACTAACCTTTCCAGTAATTTAAATCCTGCAACTCATAAATTGTACATGCACATAGTTGTATATGCATAACATCCATGCATGCACACATATATTGAAGCTTCAATGTATAGAGATGCTTTTATGAGTCATCAAGTAATCTAAAGCGGAAATTCAAGTGCGTATATGAAAGTCAACTTATATATATGTGCTTGCATATCAATGTGCAAATATAGAAATTATGCAAACACAAAAGCCATCTTCCATGTGTATATGTGAGGGCATATATAGAAGTCAACTTTCGTAAATGAATATGCATTTTCACATATGGGTAACTTATATATGCACGCTTCCATATATATATATATATATATAAGCTACATATATGAAAAGGTCATCTTCCATATCTATGCAACTTCTTTAGATGCACATAGATATGCAAGTGCATATAGTGAATTTGACTTTCATATATTTACTTTTGTATCTCCACATATGCATGACTTCAATGTACGCTTCCATATTTATCATTTCATATATAGGAAATACACATATATGAAAGATGGTTGTTGTTATGTGTAGAACATGCATATAATTATTTTTTTACTTAAATCAAAAGTATATTCATTTACTAGTTTAATATTTTAATCTAAATTAAAAATAAGATTTATTAATAATAAGTTTTATAATTATTTTTAACATCAAATCATGATGTGCTTGGGAACTTGCATTTTTCGTATTTTTTTTAGTGTGGGAACCCATTTGCTTTCGTAACACTGTTTTTTTCACACTTCTAGAATTTCTCACCATAGATCACCAAATGATGCAATATATTAAAACAAAATACTTGATCTACTTCTACAAACAAAATTGCAGAAGCTTAATCGATTTAGAGCAAGATCAAATAGAACACATATAATAGAGAATGAGAAATCAATCACACATGAACACATAAGAATACTCTGGGGAAAGCCTCAGCTAAAAACCTCAATCTCTGTATTATCATACAAGTGGAAATATCTCCAGATTACACAAAGCTTTAGCTCACAAGCTATACAACGCTCAGTACAATCCCTCAATGATGCTCATAGACTGAATAGACACAACATATGCCTTCCCTCAGTCCTCCAAGCTTCCTATTTACTTGCACAGTTTCTCCTGGATCCTTTGGTTGCCACCTGTGTGAATTCACCCCTCACACAACTCACCAAACTCAGAAGTAACTGCGCAATCTCCAAGGAATGAATTCCTTCTACATGCAAGAGATATCCTCAGTGGAATATTCCTGTAATTGATAGTACACTATCCCATCATTTGATCTCAACTGGGTCTTTGAATGAACTAACATGCATGAGTTATTTATGAGAGAATATTCAGTTATATGAAGTGCAGTAGTTACATGCATGCATGCATTAACTAACTAAACTCACAATCAATTCCACAAACTGTTGGAACTAATCTAACTAGACTTAACTCAATTAACTGAACTAACTAATTACAACTCAAAGTACAACTCATCCTGATCACTTTAATTAAGGAATAACTTCCTCAATCAAAGGAAAACTGTTGCATGTCTTCACATAGACTTCATGTTTGATTTTGTCCAACTAATTAACTCAAGATGAATTAATTAATTATTTTTCAAACAGCTACTAAGATCAAATTCGAATTTTAATTCTCAATATTAGTTCAGGGACTAACTAAAATTGGAATGTATCTCGCAATGTTATTTATAGCAATGCTATTTTTAGCACTTATATATTTAGCATTTCTTGTTGCTATTTTCAACACTCCCTCTCAACAAGAAAGGGATTATCTGTCACCCCAATCCTATCTCTGTGGAACTCGAACTTGCATTTTGACAATGCCTTAGCCAAAATATCTGCATCCTGTTCCTCGGTCGAAACATAAAACAACAACATGATCCTCTTCACCACACAGTATCGAAGATGATGATACCATATATCGATGTGCTTGGACCTATCATGAAATACTAGATCCTCAGAGAGTTTGATACAACTCTGGTTATCGCAATAGATCACAGTTCGATCCATCCTTTGACCAAACAATCCAACTAGAATTTTTCGCATCCAAATGGCCTCACATGCTGCCTGACTGGCAACCATGTATTCAACCTCTACTGAGCTAAGTGCAACTGACCTCTATTTCCTACTGTACCAAGAAACTGTAGCTGAACCAAGGTTGAAAATTCCTCCTAAAGTGCTCTTCTGGTCTGATGGACTCCCTGCCCAATCTGCATCTGTGAAGCCCTAAAGCTTCACTCCCTCTGTCCGTCTATACCATAATCCATACTAAGATGTGCCTCTGAGGTATCTCAGCACATGCTTTGTTGCCTTCCAAAATAGCTTGGTAGGCTGAACCATAGCTTGACTCAACTAGTTCACCGCAAAGCACAAATCTGGTCGTGTGTTCACTTGATACATCAATGAACCCACAAGCTGCCGATAAACAATAACAGCTACTACCTCACCTGAAGTAGCATCCTCCTTCCTACAGTTACTAGTTAGAGGAGTCTGCATGGGCTTGCACTTCTCCATGTGTAATTGCCTGAGTATCTCATTGGCATACTTTCCTTAAGACACAAACACTTTCCCATCCTTCTGCCACACTTGCATGCCTAGAAAGTAGTGCATAAGGCCCATGTCTTTCATCTCGAACTCTCTTGCAAGGTCCTCCTTGCAAGACTTTATCAACTGATCATCACCTGTCAATATCAGATCTTCAACATAAAGAACAATGATCAATGGCTTACCTTCTACCATGATGTGGTAAAGGTTCGCATCAACTTCACTCTTGGTGAAGCCCAACCTAGTGAAATAGTTATCGATCCTGGTGTACCAAGCACAAGGTGCTTGCTTCAGCTCGTACAAAGCTCTCTTGAGTCGACACACATGTGACTCACGATCGAAGGTCTCAAATCCTTCCAGCTGCTCAATGTACACCTCTTCCTCAATCTTGTCATTGAGGAACACAATCTTCACATCCATCTGATGGATCTTCCAACCCATCTGAGCTGATAGTGCCAACATTGATCTGATATATGAGTATCTTGCTACAGGAGAAAATGTCTCATCATAGTCAATCCCCTTGACCTATGGGAAACCACGAGCAACAAACCTTGCTTTATGTTTCTCCACACTGCCATCGGGAACTCACCACTGACTTGTCCTCTGGTCTTGGGACAACCTCCCAAACATTGTTGCGAATGATGGAGTCATACTCCTCTACCATAGCATCAACCCAGACTGGTTGTTGCACTGCTTCCTCAAAGGAAGAAGGTTCGGTCTCTACACACTCCCCAACCAGGGCCATGTAACCAATGTATCACTCAAGTGACCTCCTCTTTCTGCATTGAGAAGATGGCTATCCCACATTCTCTCTCACATCCAGCATCAATTTGTTACCTTCCCTTAAGCGTTTCCGCCCATCTCTGGAAAACTCGGCATGAGTGGATGTCTCCACTCCTAGATCCTCTGCATGCGGCTGCTCCGTATCAGTCTGAGGCTCCTCCTCCTTAGGAACCAAAAGTTCCTCCTCTGCATGCAACTTGAGCTCCCTCTCAAGGGACACTCGCATGGCTTTCTGCTCGTTGAACTTCAGATCTTTGTGTACCACTATCCTCTAACTGGTAGGCAAGAACATCCGATAATTGTGGGGTGTATCAGTGTACCCCATAAGTATCCCCAACTTAGCTATTGGATCTAGCTTCTTCTGGGCATCTTTGGTTACATGGAAATAAACTGATGGTCCAAAGATCCTGAAATGACTCACATCTCGTCTCTTCTTGGAAAAGACCTCCACTGGTATCTTCATCCCTAGCATATGATGCAGGCTTCTATTCTGCAAGTATATTATTGTATTGCATGCCTCAGCCCACAAATGAAGTGGTAGGCTTTGGTCATGCAACATCGCCTTAGCTGTTCCCACAATCAATCTATTCTTCCTTTCGGCCACCCCATTCTGTTGTGGGTTATGGGGTGCTATCAACTCCCGTTTAATTCCTTCTACTGCACAAAAATTCTTAAACTGTTGGGAGACATACTCTCCACCATTGTCGCTCCACAAGGCCCTTATTTTCTTTCCAAATTCTTTCTTTGCCAAGGCTTTGAACTCACAAAACCTTGAGAAGGTTTGATCCTTCTTCTGCATGAAGTAGATCCAACATCTACGAGAAAAATCATCAATAAAAATAACATAGTACCTTTGTTTAGTGGTGGAGGCTATAGAGAATGGTCCAACACACATCTGTATGAACTCACTCCAGGATTGGTCTAACTCTACTATCTCGATCCTGAAAGGAAGATTTTGCATACTTACCCAAGGTAAAACCTTTGCATGTATCCATTTGCTCCAGTTTTCCTTTGGGAAGTCTGGTAGAAATCTGTTACATGATCTTCAAGGCCACATGGTGCAAGTGGCCCAATCTTCTATGCCATAGCTCGCCAATATCTTGGCTCTGCACCAACTCTACTTTGGAACTCAATGTAGCATATTCGTCTACCCCTAGCTTGAAGAGATTCTTTACTCAAATCCCAATCCTCTTGGTCTCTCTAGTGCCGATATGCCTTACGAATGCCTTTCCTTTACTAAAGACTACATTATAGCCTTTGTCTTCCAGCATAGCGACAGACATAAGATTCTTCTTCAGAACAGGCACATACTTTACATCAGTCAGGGTGAGAGGAGCTCCATGCTCCCTCTGAAACACAGTCATACCTTCACTTGAAACATGGTACTTTCCATCATCACCCATCTCGATGCACATCTGGAGGTCCTTCTCCTCCAAGGTACTGAATAGATTCTTATCGTCGGTCATGTGGAATGAGGCTCCACTATCCAGGTACCAAACACACCCCACCATCGATGAAACCATGCATGCAATGAGGGTGAAATCCAATTCGAACTATGAGGACAGTGCCTCACCATCTTATCCCTTTGAGGATCCCTTCTTGGATTTCTTATGTGGACAATTCGTAGCATAATGGCCCACCTCATGACAATGAAAGCATCTCACTTTTGATTTGTCAATCTTCTTCCCACCATGGGAAGAAATCGATTTGGAATGGGAAGCCTTCCCCTTCCCTTTCCTCGCCTCACTCGCTAAGACTAGATTTTCTTCATCATCTTGCTTTGATGAAGATCCATCTCTGGTGCTTCTCCTGATCTCCTCCTACATCAGATCCGACCAAAACTGTTCCTAATCTAGCAGTTTCTCTCTTCCATTTACCGAGTCTTGGTAGTTGTGCCGGCTCTTAGGAAGACCGAGGAGAGCAAGACTCACCATGCCATCATCGGTTTTCATGATCCCTACACTTCCAATTTCATCCCTACAGGTGGTGAGCTTGTTCATATATGTAGAGATTGTGTCGCCCTTTTCACACTTGATTTTCCGAAGCTTGTCTTTCAGCACTAGCTTCCTCTAATCGCTGCTATTCTGATATAGATCCTTCAATGTTTTCCACATTGAAAATGATGTCTCCTTCCCATGGAGGCTCGAGACTATGTGGTCTCATACTCCCTCCAGAAGAATCCTCCTCACTCTAGCCACACATTTCTTCCATTCCGCCAATTCTTGGGCATTAGCAATTGCTGGCTTAGGGACTTCTTGATTAATGAAGTCCTTCAAACCATTGTCCTCTAATACCGCTTCCATGCGATCCTTCCAGGCTATATAATTTGAGCTACCATCAAGGGCATACTCGAGTCTCAAACCGTTGAATGCCATTGGTGAAATTTGAGATGTGATAAGAATTCGAATTCTATAATCAGGAACTTCAAACTTGGAACTTCTCCCTTCTTTGTATACTATTCTTCGCTTTGATCACCTTTGCTTTGATACCATGTAGAATTTCTCACTGTAGATCACCAGATATTGCAATATACTAAAGCAAAATACTTGATCTACTTCTACAAACAAACTTGCGGAAGCTTAATCGATTTTGAGTAAGATCAAATAGAACACATATAAGAGAGAATGAGAAATCAATCACACATGAACACAGAAGAATACTCTGGGGAAGGCCTCAGCTAAAATCCCCAATCTCTGTATTATCATACAAGTGGAAATATCTCTAGATTACACAAAGCTTTAGCTCACAAGCTATCCAGCTCTTAGTACAATCCCTCACTGTTGCTCATAGACTAAATAAACACAACATATGCCTTCCCTCAATCCTCCAAGCCTCCTATTTCCTTTCACAGTTTATCCTGGGTCCTCTGGCTGCCACCTATGTGAATTCACCTCTCACACAAATCACCAAATTCAGAAGTAATTGTGCAATCTCCAAGGAATGAATTCCTTCTGCATGCAAGAGATATTCTCAATGGAATATTCCTGCAACTAATAGTACACTTTCCCATCATCTGATTTCAATTGGGTCTCTGACTGAACTGAAATGCATGAGTTATTTATGAGAGAATATTCTGTTATCTGAAGTGTAGCAGTTACATGCATGCATCCATTAACTAACTGAACTCACAATCAGTTCCACAAACTATTGGAACTAATCTAACTTGACTTAATTCAGTTAACTGAGCTAACTAATTACAACTCAAAGTACAACTCATCATGATCACTTTAATTAAGGAATAACTTCCTCAATCAAAGGAAAACTGTTGCATGTATTCACATAGACTTCATGTTTGATTTTCTCCAACTAATTAACTCAAGATGAATTAATTAATTATTTTTCAAACAACTGCTAACATCAAATTCAAATTTTAATTCTCAATTTTAGTTCAAGGACTAACTAAAATTGAAATGTATCCAAAAATGCTATTTATAGCAATGCTATTTTTAGCACTTTTGTATTTAGCATTTCTTGTTTCTATTTTCAACAACACTGCCTTCCATCTTCATGTCAAATCTAAGAGCCATAAGCTGTGAGTGGAGAAAATTTGACATATTAATGATGTATGGATTTCTCACCAAACACTGCCACACAAGTCATGAGAGAGTACAATTGTGAAACAACTCTAATAAGCCAATATGTTGTCATGCCACTTTTCACTCACAGTGTACACATACCTATGGCAATGAATATGGTTGTAAATTCTTGATTTTCAATGTTTAGTAGCAAAACATATTTCATTCATTGTTCAATAATGAAGGATACTCTGACGATCGAGGAAGATTATTATCCATTAACATGAGTTTATGATGGGACAATACAATGGATGATGATAAGCATGGTTAAATATGTGCAAGTTTTTAGAACAATGTACGGCGCCTCTCCGCCACCCCATCTTGGGAACAAAATCCTAACCTCATGCCAACTCTCAAACATCCAACTGGAATTTAGAAAAATATTTTTTAAAAAAGCAAAAAAAATGCCTATAGGTAATGTCAACTTTAGCACCCAAAAAAAATTCAACGATGTATGCTCAAAATAATACCTCTGAATTGATGTTATATGTCGCCCAAGGACATAGTAAGATGTTAAGGGTGATTTTATTGGACAAATTTGAAGGCCAAATAGTAATCCAATGCAAACATTACTTGCCAACAATGCTACAAATATTCCATACTACTATTGTTACACAAAATATTGTCACCTTGATTATTTGCAGTCAGTATGGGTCGATCATCACTTGTACTGACCTCCTAAGCAAGTCTCAGACCTCAGCTCTTCAAAATAAGCTTTGGAAATGAGAGAAAGACATCAAAAAACAATGTAACTCTCGTTCCGCACTTTCTCTCACTTTTGCCTGCGAGCCCGCACCCTTTGTTCATATTACCTGCATCCTTATACGCTCTGTCTGTAAAGGGGAGGGTGCGTACCCCTGTGAAAGTCAAAAGACGCAATTTTATCTTAACAAACTCACTTTGGGTTAATTCTAGATGTTTCTAGAAGGAATTTTGATGTGGATTGTTCGCTCCAAGGTGGTTCATGCAACCCAAAAGAGAAGGAGCTAATCCCTTGTTAGGAGGAGCTATCCCTTTGAAGGAGGATTCTATCCCTTTGAAGGAGGACCTAGTAACTTCCCTCCATTGCACTATAAATTGAGGCATTGGGTTAGTGCCTAGGGAGGTTAGAAGTTGAACATTTTTTAGGGTAAATGGTAGTGAAATCAAGACTTCCTAGTTGAGCTTAAGAGGAGAGATCACATAACTTTTGGCTTCATTAGGGAGTGAGTGAAGCTTGTCAAAGTAGAGGAGACTTCTTGTTGGACCCTAAGAGGAGCTTTTACAGCGTCAAGGCAAAGGTTGTAAAGTTCTTCTTCTTTTGAATTAATACAATCAGGCTCATTTTTCTCAACAAGTATCTCATGTTATTTGTTTCATGGACTCCTTGACTTTCATGTTAAA